>SNQJ01S0058887.1:75264-96374 GCA_010110895.2 Picea sitchensis | reverse complement strand
TCAGAGCCCGGTAATCAATACAGAGTCGCCAGGTTCCATCTTTCTTCTGTACCAACACGATTGGGCTCCCGCAAGGTGATGAGATGGGATGGATGTGCCCCTTGTGGAGTAGTTCTTGGATCTGTTGCTTGATCTCCTCATTCTCTAACAAAGAGCGACGATAGACTGGCCCATTGGGCAACGGTGCGCCGGGGGTCAGATCGATGGGGTGATTGACCTGGTAGTGCAGAGGTACCCCTATAGGTGAGGAGAAGATATCTGAGTATTCTTCCACAACCTTATCTACTTGCTTTTGCTATGTGGAGAGGTCGGTCGCAAAGACCTTAGATGTGGCTGTCATCTTTTGCTTATTTTGAGAGCGAATCATGAAGAAGACAAACTTCCCCGTCTGAGAGATGACCTTCCTGCATTGCTCAGTAGAGATCAAGGAAATAACACTAGGTGGGACTGCCTTGGGTATCCTGTATAATTTTCTGTTCAAAGTAATAATAACACTACGAGGCCTAGACTCATATACAACATGCCGTTTCCATAAATAAGGTTGGCCCAAAATAACATCACAAACTTCGAGAGGAGAAACGTCACACAATACCTCGTCTTTGAAGGGCTTGATGTCGTACGACAGCCAACACTATTGGCTGATGCAGAGATCGCTTCCTTGGTGGAACCATCCAATGGTGTAGGGTTGTGGGTGTGATGTTGTTGGCAGGGCCAGCCGCTTGATGACCTCTGCTAAGATGAGGTTATTCTGGCTACCTCTATCAACAATGAAGTGCAACGGGGTTCCTTTTACCCACATCTGTGAATGGAAGAGACACTCTCCTTCTTTTGGCTCGTCTGGTTCACCAGGCTGGAGCTTGGTGGTAGCAACTGTGGCACTAGGTTTTACGTCAATGATCCGTCTTCCCCTTTCTGGTTCTGGCTCAGAGTCAAAATCTGCATATGATTTAGAGGCTTTCACTTCGGCCACCAACGACTTCTTTGAGCGACAGTCAGCAGTGTTATGCCAAGGTCTCTTATGGAAGTCGCACCACTTACCGATGTCTTTCTTTGTCTTTTCGGTGTCCTTCTTTGCTTGCGGATTGGAATGGTTGTCTTGATACTGTCCATCTTTTCTCTGTCCTTTATTCTGTGGGTTGGGGCCGCCCTTTCCTGGATTTTGTTGTGAGGGGTTCCCAGGCCCAAATAGCTGTGTATTTTTTTTGAGCTTTTGCTTGATTTTGAAGGCATATATGTAGGCCGCACCCAAGGATGAGATGTCCAAAAATTCCATTTCGATCTGGATGTATCTATGCAGAGCACCGCGATACTTGAGCACGAGATGTCGCTTCGAATCTTTGATACCCAGCTTGGTGCGCAAGGTATGGAAGATATTTGTGAAATCTGGCACTTCTTAGTCTCTTTCTTGCCGCAGTGTGGTCCATTTGGTATACAGGTCGTCATAACTTCCGACAGGGTAGTATTGTTCCTTAATAGAATCCTTGAAGGATTCCCAGGTGGTCGTGACTGAAAATAATGAGGGTTCCTTTGTTTCCTTTTTCTCACAGAACGTTTCCCACCAATCTTTGACACGGGGAACGACTTTGGGGAGTGCAAAAGTAATCTTTTCTCTATTTGAAAAGTTATGGACAGAAAAATCCCTTCTAGTAGATTCAACCACTTGTCTACAACATCTGCATCTATCTGACCTTCAAATATAGGAATATTGAAGTTTATTTGTACCTTGAAGGGGGTAGTGCCTTCGTTCGAAGAAGATGCGTTGCCTGTTGGTAGCCGCCGAAGGATTTGCGCGAAACTATCCATCATCTCGTTCCTCTGTTGCGTGAGGGCTTCCCCAATCAATAATTTGAAAGGATCTCCTATCCTGTCATCTTTCTTTTCTCCTACCATGAGAGGTCACTTGGGCGTGCGAGAGTTTTTGTCCTCAAGAGAAACAAGCTCGAGGCCCAAGTCTTTGTACTCCGACCTCGTTGGGGACATGCATTAAGACGACAAGGAGCAGATCGCTCTGATACCACTGATCCATATTTTATGAGTAGAACGAAATGAATACAGATTATTAACAGGTGCTTAACACAAAATAACAGAGATACAATAAAACTGGTTTTCTATTCAATAAAGAAATAAGCTGGAAACTGTAAAATGCAGTAGAAACAAGCTTGCTGGAATGGTGGCGGCTTATCTCTGAGAAGAGATGTGACGGTTGCGCTCATTCGCAAGAAGATGATTACAATGAGACTATGAAGGCCTTTTTACAATAAACAAGAATTCCAAAAAACCCTAGACATCAAAAAACCTAACCCTAGGAGATGAAGTGCCAAAAGTCATGTGGGCCCCATTTGGGTAAGTCATTACATCAACTTCCCGGGGTTGTAACTTTTGCATACGATCTCCGTTTTGGGCATATGATAGCCCATTGGAAATATCTATCCGAGGAATACAACATTTGCACAAAATTTCATGATGATATTTTGCAAATGCAACATACCCCAAAAAACGTCGTTTAGGGCCTCAAAACGGCTCCGGAAGTTCAGGACCCGAAAAATTGCTAAAAATAGTAAATTATTAAAATTGCTAGAAAGTTGTTTTGAGCCAGCTAGAAAAGGTGGGTGGCCACCAATATCCACCTGGATCACTCTTATGGATGTTTGATGAAAGTCGGAAGAATTTAGATCGAAACAAAATTGCTACTATTCAAAAGTATTTGGCAGACACAATATACTTCCATGTCTTGCAAGAAAAGACAATCAAGTCCTTATGGAAAAATATTCATGATTTATATGAACGAGAAACATCGGTCAATAAATTATTTTTGATGAAGATATTGTTTAGTCTCAAAATGAAGGAATAGAGTTTAGTGGTTGAATATTTAAATGAGTTGCACACGATGTTGAACCAGCTCACTTCATTGAAGATTGTATTTGATGATGAGATCCAAGCACTTCTACTCTTGAGCTCAATGCTAGACATTTGGAAGAACTTGGTTGTCACCATAAGTAATGTGACACCAAAAGGTTGTTTTGAAGATGTTTCTAATAGCTTATTTAATGAAGAGATGCGTAGGAAATATATAGGAGAATAATTGCAAAATATGGAGGCATTAACTCTTAATGATCGAGGAAGGCAACCAACCAGAAATAAATCAAGGGGATCAAGATCTAGAGGCAGGTCAAAGTCTAGGCATGGAATAATAACTTGCTATCATTGTGGAAAACTTGGCCATGTCAAAAGAAATTGTTGGAAACTTAAAAATGAGCAAAATGAGAAAAAGACAACCAACTACAACAATAATACTAAAGAAACTACTATGATTGCAAGAAATGGTGAGGTATTAATTACTCTTTCTTATGAGGATGCATGCCTTTATACTTCTGCTCATGATAGTGATTGGATAATAGATTATGGAGCCTCCTACCATGCTACCCTAAGCAAAGGAAATTTTATTTCTTATAGATCATGTAATATGGGTAAGGTTCGCTTGGGTAAAACAGTTTTTGTAATATTGAAGGAGTGGGAGATGTTATAATAAAGACAGAAGATGGTTGTAGTTTATCGCTTAAACATGCCATGCATGTACTAGAGTTGAGAATGAATTCAGTTTCAATCGGGAAGCTAGATGATGAAGGATTCCATATAGTTCTTGGCAAGGGAGGCTGGAAAATTGTAAAAGGATCGCTAGTTGTTTCATATTATGAAGAGTCTTCTACAAAAGTTTTTGCAGAAATTTGTATTCCAACAGTGAAGATGATGTCTACTCCGACTTTGAATTTATTTTCTGAAATTCATGTGGAAGAATATATGGCATGCATCTCGAGAGTCTATCTGATTACTTTTGCATGCACCATGCATGCATCTCGGGAGACAAAAATGGAGCTACACACATCAGACTCAATTACATTATTTTCTATTAATAATTTGCGAAACAAATTGGATGGTGAATTTCTCTCAGGAAAATATCCGATTTCAAAAAAAAAAAAAAAAAAGTCCGAAACAGAGTTTGGAAAGTGAAGTTATGATAAGTTTAAAATCAACAAAATTTCAACATTTTTAGGAAACGGTCGCACGGTTTTCAAAATTTCATCAAACTTTATTTGGATATTATTCATTACAAGAAGATAAAGTGGATAATATTATTGGAAATATCAATGATGCATATACTTCATCATATCCGTGCGGACATCTACATCTTCAACAAAATCTTCAAAGAGCACAAACTTACACAGTTGCAAGGTCTTCTTAGGTGTGAAGGACATGGTTGCTTAACAACTGCCTTTTGTTCCTTATCATATTTTTATTTTATGCATTGTAATTTGAGGGAGGGGGTTTGTTCCCATGAGGTTTCCCTCTTTCCTCATTTAGTTCGATTATTATCTTTTGTATTTGGTTACCTAACATGGCCTGCTTACGGGACCCGATGCTATTTTCACCATAGTGATGTTCGAGTGTTGGAGTTAATTCACACACACACAGGATTTCTATTTTTTCTAAGGTTATTCCTTGTATTAGTCATGAGTAGTCATTATCCAGTCTCTATATTTGGAGAATATTCCACATGGAGAATATTCTCTTTAGGTTAATGCCAGTTTGACTAGTTGAGTTGAGTTTAAGATGTTGCATTGGTTTTGTCACCATGCAACATTGGGATCATCACAACTCACTACTCTTTGTTCAGTCAATTAACTAAAGACTAGTTGACTAGTTAGCTTAACTAGGTGACAGTTCACTCCCATAGCTACTTGGGAGAGACTTGAATAGGTGGAAGTTCACTCCTTTAACTCTTGGTGTGTGTCCAGATCAATCTAGACCACCACTATGGCTCATTAATTACTCATTTATCCTATATATATTGTAAATTATTCACTCTTTGAGTGAATACGGTTAATGAGAATTCTTCCATTCTTTCTATCTTGCTTCTTCTTTCTTAATTTCTCTCTTGCAAATATGCATGGTATTTTCTAGCTAGATCTTATTAAATGTGAGGTTCAACACATTTACAATTTGGTTCTTATATGAGGAACAAAGATATGGATGCCTAAGGATCTTACAACCATGAAGATGATATTCAAGGTTTATGTTAAAATTTTGGTATGCTCGTTTAATCATAGACAATGTCACTACAAAAATGAGTGATTTGTAAAATTGACTAAAACTTGTTTTCTTAGATAGAATGATTTCAACAAGTCCACACTAGAGCCAATAGATGAAGCCCTAACCAGAAACACCATTGTTACAAAAATAGTACAATACCAAGAGAACACACCTCTACTAATGGAAGCATACATTTACCAAGAGAAACGCACAAGAAATACCATAAAGTGAAGTTACACCATGACAACCTCTTGCACCACCCTATCAGGACTTGGATCCTTCTATTGTAACCGCGCACTACTCCTCAAACTTCTTCCTTACGGTGAGGTGGTGAATGTGTGAAAATAAGATAAAGGCGTCCTGTATTTATAATTGTTAAACAATTGAACTTTTTCCCACAGGGCCGACCTGTATTTTTTGACAAATATAATTTACTTTGACTTTTTTGGCAAGGTTGACTTCTCTTTTGGGTTTTCTATTTTCTTTATTATTATTCTCCATGGGCCGACTTCTCTTATAGGGTTTCAACACATTTGTTTAATGGTTCTCTTACTTCCAAAATATATTCTAATTTAAGTGCAAAGTTACACTTGGAGGTTAATACCTCATGCATCTACCAAAACATCAACACTCCCCTCTTATCCCAAAGGGAGGTATTAACTAGATGTTCTTAATGTAGTGGTGTCAAACACATCCATCCATCACATGGCATGAAAAGAATCACATGGTCTTGAGACCAATCTATAGAGTAACATATCCATCTCCACCGCATGGGATATCTCATGATTAAACAAATCATGTCTAAAGTATCACCACCATAGCCGCACAGGCTCTACGGAATATCTTGGTGAGCCATTTTGCATAGAAATGTGCTACTACCCAATCAAGCGGAGTAGGAAACTCCAACCACCAAATCACACCAAATTTGACATCTAGTTCATAAAGAAATAATAACTTGCCATCTCTCACATAATGTGGCATCTAGTTCATAAAGAACTAGTAACTTGTCAACTCACACATAATCTAACATCTAGTTCATAAAAAACTAGTAACTCATCATCTCACAAAAAATATGGCATCTAGTTCATAAATAACTAGTAACTTATCAACTCACACAAAATCTGGCATATAGTTCACACTGAACTAGTAACTTCATATCTCCTACGAGAATCGACATCTGGTTCGCAAGAACTAGTAACTTATCAACTCACATAGAATATGGCATCTGGTTCATAAAGAACTAGTAACTTGCCAACTCACACACAATTTGGAAATTGGTTCATAAAGAACTAGTAACATGCGTACCAGTTATTTCACTGGAGTAACAATATCTCAACGTACCAAACTATTACACTGGAGTAGCTATGTGTACGGACTATTTCAGCCTTTGGAGTAGTTGTGTGGTACTGAACTATTCCTTTGGAGTAGCAATATCTCGGTAGCGCAGGGACCTTCCTTTGGGTAAATATCTCGATTAATACCCGGAACTATTTCAACGGAGTAGTAGAAATATGCCATGTTGGAGTCACATCCTATAACTCATTTAAGCACCCTCTTTACTAAGGAAGTCCTTTTTGGACCACAACAACTTGTTTCTGGTAGAAAAACTTCACTCTGCGACAAAGAATTGGTCAACGTACGCTATGCTCATCTATAGTATTGACATCTTTAGACTTCCGCTCCTTTCACGCACCATATCTCGATATAATGGTACGATGTCGATATGCTTGGACGTCGCCAGAACATCGAGTTATCTGTCAAATTCACACAACTCTGGTTGTCATACCAAATACAAGTTTCCTCCAATTTGAGACCAAACAATTCTGCAATTAACTTCCGAAGCCACCTTTGCTTAGCTCCTAGTTGAACATCGCGCTATATACTACTTGCCTCGGTTATGCGGCGCCACCCTCATCACACTTCCTGCTAAACCATGGGATCATAGTTGATCCCAAACCTGGCAACATCTAGATGTAATCTTCTGATATGCAACATTACAGGCCAATCACGAGATCATTAAATCCTTGCGAAATTATCTCATGATTTGAAGCATATCTGAGTCCACAGTCAATTGTACATTTCAAGTACCTCAACACACATGTTTTGCTATAATCAATTGAACACCTATAGGTTCGACCATATAATGACTCAATGTGTTCACTGCAAAATATATATATGGCCTTATGTTTGTTAAGTACATTAATGAACCAATCATCTGTCTATGCATGGTGGCATCCCTTTGTCTCTGAAGATGTCACTCAATAAATTCATATTTGTCACCATCGATGTAGTCATGGCTTTACAATCCATCATTGTGAATCTCTTCAGAATATTCGATTATATTTTCCTTGGTTGGAAAATATAAAACTGATCTCTACATACCTCTAGACCAAGAAATAATGCACCATCATACCTAGGTCTTTGATCTCAAACTATGCAACAAGTTTCCTCTTGCACTCAACGATGAGCTTCTTGTTCCCCTATTAGAAAGCGGTCATCCACATATAATAGTAGTATCATCGGGTCCACCATCCAAAACCTTGTAGTAAGGGTTGAATCCGCTTTACTCTTGGCAAATCCCAAGAGATCATCGAGGAAACAGTTCATCTTGGCATATCATGCCCTTGGTGCCTTCTTAGGCCCATTCAAATATTTCTTCAATCTCCATGCATGAGACTCTTCTCATGTATCTATGTACACTTCTTCTAAATCTTGGAGACAGTATCTAGTCTTAATATTCTCCCTCTGTCTTGATGGGACAATCTTCTAGCCACAAATCAGGATTTGTACATCTCAATATTTTACGTAACAACATGTTAGATCAATTTGGAAGTCTGCGACTTCTGGTCTCAAGGTTTTTAAGTAAAAGGGTTGTTGCAATGGACCCATCTTATAGCATCCAGGAAAAAATGTTTTAAATGAACCAAGCCCTAAATAGGAATTTAAGCCCAAAATTCCTCTAAACGTGCCTCAACATAGGCAAAACATAGTCCTTATGAAATTCGTAATATTTCAATGGGTTGAGTCCAAGTAAGTCCCACTTTGGAAGGTTTAGGATCTGGAGGAACCTAAGCTAGGTCCAAGTGAACCTAGTAGCTATGGATTTTTTCAACCTTGTTCTGAAGGTTTTAGTGACTTGGAGGTTTTAGTTATGGTCTGTTCCACTTTCTCTTGCTTTACCAAGACTTCCCTTAGTTGCTCCATCAAACATAAAAAGGAAATAATTTTAGGATTTTATCTTCTCCATTATGAATTTGTGGTTTTGTGGTCTTTCCTTAGTTGCAATGAATATTATCTATCTTTTCAAGATTTTCATTTATCAACACAATTCCAATAACAAAAGGAATGAGTTGGTTGTTCATTAAGTACTTATCAACATTTTTTAGAACAAAGGGATGAGTTGGTTGTTCATTAAATACAAGATTAACATCCCAAATTTTAATCCCCGGTTTAGCCTTGATATTATAGCATTAAATACATTGTATGGTTCTTGAATAGCCAACTGACGTAGTATGTAAACATTGTATATAAATAATAATAAAAACAAATGTAATGTTGTTTGCATATGGACACTCACATAGTAATAGATTACATGTTCCACAAGAGGGGAAGGTTTGGGGGTCCAAGGGGAATTATTCATGTGTATTAACCCAACCCTTTTCTAAAATTATTATTGTGCATGAACCTTCTAATTTATGATTAAGTGTATCAAAAGCTAATCCTTAAACACATATGTAATAGGGTTGGTGTGAAAAGTCACCTCACATAATTATTGAGAGCATGGGCCCGAGTAAAATCAACAATGAGAAATGTGAGAGTCAACATGCATGGACAAAAGGGAAATTCGAATGGGTGCGGTAGGCAATTTTTACAACCAATTTTTGGAACAACAAGAGTGTGTTGAGTGTTAGAGAAACTTCAAGGAAGCCATAGGGGGCATGTGTGACAACTTGTTGGAGCTATAAATTCATGAATAAGTAGGTTGTTATTCCTATAGAGTGATATTTCTATGTAATAAATTACCCTAGAGAAGTGAACTTATTGTTGTGAGTTCCTGGAGTCCCCAATAAGAGATATTCCTAGCCAACTTTGTGTTGGATCCCTAGAGGGAAGTGGGAAGGCACGAGGGGCTGTGTGAACAAGGTATTGATCAATTCCGTGGGTTGTGTGAGTTGAGGGAAAGAGAGAGTTGGTGGATTGGGATAACTGTAAGAAAACTTAGCTTGTTGTGGGTTATTTTGGGATGTGAGTGGACAATAGAGACACCATTTTCTTATGGATTCCTATCCCCAACTTCGGGGGTAATTTACTACTGATATTTGGAGTAATAAATATATTATTGGGTGGAACATCCATTCTCTTGGTGGTTGCACAATTAGCGATAAAGATAAGATGTTTTTATCTCTATTTCATTGTTTTAATTATGGGTTTATTTTGTGTGTGTAAAATCTAAGTTTTAAATAGTTATATGTTGTTGTGTGAATGCTAAATGAGTTGCATTCATTTTTTAAAAATAAATTCTGTTAGTTGGAGGTTACATTTTGATGCATGCATTTAGGTAAATCTGTATTAGAAAACTTGTTGGGTTAAGTAGTAGAGGTGCTACATAGTGGTATCCAAGATTTTGCAAATTCGTTGCTATAAATTTTTGATCTATGAGGAATTTGTGGAAATTTGTGAAACCAGAGTGAAATCCATAAATTTACAAGAAAATTTAGGTCAAATTTGAACTCAAAATGGTTGAAGAGACTATTAATGGCAAGATATGCAAGTTGTAGAGTTAAATTTAGCATGGTAGGTCGAATTTTGTATTTTCATGGCAACATAGGAGTTAGTAAAATCAACAGCCTAGTTCGCATTTGACTTTGTGATCAATGCACAAGATTCATTTTGGATTGGTTCAAATTTTCAAGTTAACCAAAGAAAATTTTGTAAAAATTATAATTTCGAAAAGATTATAATTTTTGTTATTTTTGAAAAATTCTATACATATGATGACATGGACCGTACTTGTGACATGGAAAAACATGGTCCATGTTGGTATCACCATGGTGGAGGAAGGTAGGGGTCATAGCCTGGTTTGATAGTGTGACCAATATTTCATTTGATTTTGAGATTGGTGATCCATATTCATCCTAGATTTGGTCAAAACTTCTAAGTTTTGAAGTTCAACAAAATTCTATGAAGTAGTGACTTTTTCATAAACTGTTGATGAAGAAAATCGTCGATCGTTGATGGATTTTTGAAGTTCGGTGAAATTCTATGAAGTAGTGAATTTTTTCGTAGGTCATCGATGTAGTATTTGGAGTTTGGAAACATTCTATGAAGTAGTGACTTTTTCATGGAGCCGTCGATGAAGAAAATTGTGATTATTGATGAAGTTTTAGGAGTTCAATGAAATTTTACAGTAGTGACTTTTGTAGACCATCGATGAAAATCGTTGATGCGATAATGAAGTTTTCATGGTTAAATTGAAATTCTATGAAGTAGTGACATTTTTGTAGATTGCCAATAAAGGAAATCATAGATAATTGATGGAGTGTTCAAAGTTCAACGAAATTGTATGAAGTAGTGACTTTTTCATTGATCGTCAATACAAAGGAAAAATCACCAATTAATGCGATGCAAGGGAAATTGACAATTGTCGATCTGAAATTTCAATGCGTCGATGCAAAAGGAAATTATCGATCATGAGATGTGAAGAAAATAGAAGAAGACAGAAAAGGAGGAAAGAGAAAGGAAGAAAGAGGAATAGAAGAGGAGAAGGAGGAAGGAGAAAATGAACAAGTTTACCAAAAAAACTTGTTTGGCCATAACAAGAGTGTTTCAACATAGAATCGGATGAAATTTAAAGGGGGTATATCTGTAGTAACGAGGGATGCAAGTGCCAGGGAAGGCCACTAGCTAATTTTGTTCCAGTTTTATGAAAAATACAAAATAGTGGGTTTTGAAGTTCTGGGTCATGCTCAATAATTGGGGCCCAGATAAAGGTGAAAAGTTTATAGGGAGTCCAAAAAGTAGAAATGAATATATCAAGTTGGGTTCTTCCAAAATTATAAGGGGTTTGGAATGGAGATGCAAAGAGGGGAAAAATCCACTATCTTAGGGCACTTTTTGGGATTTTTGAAGTCTTCAGGGGAGGAGAAAAAGAGACTCTGGATCACCAACATAGAAAAATTTATTTAGTTGATGGCTGCCATATACATCAATCCCAGAAAAGAATTTATATTGAGGGGGATTTTTCCTAACTTTCCCCGTTTGGGAGATAACCAATTTTATTTCACAAAAGTTTCAAGTGTGGAGAAAATGAAAAAGTGCAAAGTCATCAATTCCAGATTTATACATAATTCCTCTGGAGCATGCAATTTCACATATGAAAGTTGTTGTCTATTAAAAATCATAAAGTCTATCTATGTGCAATCTAAAAGTTTTCCTGGTTCTCACCAAATTTTATTCTATAAGAGGTTGAGGTTAGCCCTTGGGATTTTTGGTACCATTAAAACAAGTCGCAGAAAGGGGTGAAACTATTGATTTGAGAGAGAGAGCCATATTTCATTTCATAAATCGAATCGAGAGACATAAGTATATCCATCATAAATATAATTCAGAAGGGAATATATTTGATAGCTCAATATTTTCATTTGTTTGTCAATTCTCTTTGAAAAATTAGGGAAAAGAAGAGCTTGTAGCTTAATTAATGACAATTTTACAATATGCATAATTCTAAGAATAAGTGTTGCATGAAAATTTATTGCATAATTAGAGGTGCATGGAAAAATTAGTTCTTATATGAGGACTAAATATATGGATGATTCCCAAGGATCTTACAACCATGAGATGATATTCAAGTTTTATGTTAAAATTTTGGTATCCTCATTTAACCATAAAAGTGGTGAAACTTGTTTCTTAGATAAAATGATTTTCGGCAAGTCCACACTAGAACCAACAAATAAACCCTAACCAAAAACACCATTGTTGCAGCAACAACACAATACCAAAGTAGAACATACCTCTACTAATAGAAATGTACCTTTACCAAGATAAGCACACAAGAGAAATACACATAAGACTAAGATTACACCATGATCTTTGCACCACTCTCTCCGGACTTGCACCTCAGCTTCTATTGCAACCGCCTCTTGCTCCTCAGGCTTGTATGTACATTTGAGTGAGTGAATGTGAAAATAACCTAAGGCATCAACTTGTTATACTTATTCTTCAGTGAAATTTTCCCATAGGATGACGTCTTTTGGAAAATATAAGGAATTTGCTTTGACTTTTTGGGGGTTGACTTCTCTTTACGGGTTTTCTATCTCTTTATTATTATTCTCCTTGGAGCCAAATTTTTGTTATAGGGTTTCCACACACACGATTTAATGGTTCTCTTACTTCCATATGTTAAATCTGAGCAAAGGTTGTCTTGGAGGTTAATACCTCATGCTACTACCAAATCATCAACACTCCCTCTTGGGTAGGGAGTTATTAACTAAGATGTTCTTCATGTAAAGGTCTGAAACACATCCATCCATATCACATGGCATGGGGAAGACTCACATGGTATTGCATACCAATCTATAGGTATCATCACCTTAGCCACACATGCTATCTCATGATTAAACAAATCATGTCTAAAGTATCACCATCACTTACGCCTGACTCTGGAATATGTAGTTGAGCCAGTTTGTATAGACCTGTGCTACTACACAATCCAAGATGAGTTTGGGAAACTCCAACTCACCAGCACACACAAAATCTGGAATCCATTTCATAAAGAAATAATAACTCTCCACCTCTCACAAAATCTGGCATCTAGTTCATAAGAACCAAAACTTGTCAACTCACACAAGATCGACATCTAGTTCATAAAGAACTGATAACTCGTCAACTCACTGAAATATGGAATCTAGTTCATAAAGAACTACCAACTCATCAACTCACACATAATCGACATCTAGTTCATAAGAACTAGTAACTTGTCAACTCACACAAAATCTGGCATCTGGTTCATAAAGAACTAGTAACGTCAACTCACACATCTGACATCTGGTTCATAAAGAACTAGTAACTCATGAACTCATGAAAGGAAAAATGGTTCCTAAAGAACTAGTAACATCGTCTGAGACTATTTTACTGGAGTAGTAATATCTCAACGTACCATACTATTTCACTAGAGTAGCCATGCTTACTAGACTATTTTACTGGAGTAGTTATGCACACTAGAATATTTCAATGGAGTAGAAATATATTAGCTTACCATACTATTTCATTGGAGTAGAAATATACCATGTTGGAGTCACATCTATAACTCATCACTTCACTCTTACTAGGAAGTCCTTCTAGACCACACCAAGCGTGTCTCACGGTGAACAAACTTCACACTCGATAGAGGCTTGGTCAACATGCCAACTATTTTCTAATATGTAGTGACATACTGGAGCTTCAATGCTCCCTTCTGCACCATATCTACGATATAATGGTACCTGATCTCGATATACTTGGACTTTTCATGAAACATCGAGTTCTTTGTCAACTTCACACAACTCGGGTTGTCATACAGGATACAAATTTGCCTCTAACTTCGAGATCAAACAATCACCGCAAGCATCTTCTCGACCGCATACTTCGTTGCTAATTTTGAATACTGCGCTATATACTCTTCCTCAGTCATACTGAGCGCCACACTCATATTCTTCCTTATAAACCATGAGATCATAGTTGATCCCAAAATGGAAGAAACATCGGATGTACTCTTCGGTCTGTAATATGACCCAATCTGAATAATTAAATCTTTGCAAGATTATCTCACGATTTGAAGCATATATGAGTCCACAGTCAATTGTACCTTTCAGGTAACTCATCACATGTTTTCTTGCGACCAAATTGAACACTAGGCTCAACTATGTACTGATTCAATGTGTTCATTGCAAAACATATATATGGCCATGTGTTAGATTAAGTACATCAATAGACCAATCATGCGTGTCTGTACATGGTGGCATCACTTGTCTGCGAAGATGTGTCACTCAATAACTTCAAATTCATCACCATCGATGTAGGCATGGATTTTACAATCCATCCTTCCAAATATATTAAGAACATATACAATATATTTTCCTTGATTAAGGAAAATATCATCAGTCCTCTAACATACATAGACCCGAAATAATGCATCATACCCGGTCTTTCATCTCAAGCTTCTGTAGCCAAGTTTCCTCTTGCACTTTCGGGGATGAGCTTCTCGTCTCTTGTTTAAAACAGGTCATCCACATATAATAATAATATCAGCGGTCCACCATCCACAACCTTGTAGTAAAGGTTGGAATCTTCTTTACTGTTGGTAAATCCCAATCTCATCCCGGGAAGCTGTCTTATCGACATATCATTACGGGTGCACAGCAGGCATGTACAAATCTTTCTTGTCTGTAGACATGGGGCACAAAATTTCTCATGTATCTATACAAACAATTGACCCCTGGAGCAAGTGTCTCTTCATAATCTTCTCCCTTTTGCTAGGAGAATATTCTAGACTCCCTGGAAATCAAGATTTGTACATCTCTATCTTTGCCATTAGTATCATGTTAGATCAATTTGGAAGTCTGCTTGACTCCCTTCTAGTCTTAAGGAAAAAATATATATCCCTGTCCTTTTGAATCACTTCCTCCTTTTTTGTTGTAGAAAATTCTAACGAGACAAGGGAATACTCCCCGGGGAGATATCATCTCCTAGAAGTCTCGAAGCTATGATCTAGCTTCCCTCAACCCATGGAGTCTGTTTGTCGAGTCCACGACGTCTCTCTCTCCCATGTAAATCTAAGGAGGAATACTTTCTCAATGAAATTCTCTAAGACACTAACTCTTTCTGAAATCGAGCTCACTCTGGTCTCCATGCTCCCTCTGAATTTTGACTCCCTACAGTCACATGTAATACCAGGATCCATCTGATCCCTCTATGTGTGATTATTTCCTCTGAAGTCTCCTATGAATGGTCATGGGGATGTTTCTCCTCCCTGCTATGTCATGAGGGTTGACTCCTTTGAACTCTATCTCCTTTTGAGCTAGTATTTGGTGGGGCCACATGCCTCACCAGTGGTGGAACCATCTACTCCTCATGATATGGCTCATCAATGTATATATATTTGCATCCCACAAAGTGTCGCGGGACCATACTAGTCTCTTAGTTCTTGCTTGATTAGGTGAGCCCTTACGGCTCTACTGACTCTTCCTAATAATTTGAAGTGTGATAAACTGAACTAGAGGGATTTTTTAGGTCATCTTTGGAGCCTTCTCCCTCCCCTTACAATCAATTTTCATATGAGATACTATGTATCTGGAAACCCTTCTTGCCAAAAGGTTTTAACTTTGTCCTCTTTTTCTTGATTGCATGGATGTATATGATACAACTTCTTATATCAATAGTCTGCTCCATGTATCAAAATAAATATCTAATATGTTCCTCATGGAGCTGGCACTATAGATCCCCTCGAGATATTACCTGTGACCTTACCGGAACAAGAACAACAAGGGAAAACAATAGACAAGAATAATGCTCTTATAATAATAAGGACAAGAACGAGAAAAATCATCACAATAGCTCCTTCTAGAGCTATCATTGTGACCTTCCTGGAACAAGAGCTAAAATAAAAATACAAAATAAGAAATAGAACTTGTACTCTTCTAGTGTTGTGACAATCATTCCTCCATGGTAGCTTGCCCATAACAAAGAAAACAAGAACAACAATATTTCCACGATAACCTCCATTGAATTTACAAGATAACATGCCTAAGACAAGAACAGCAGAGAAAAGTATTTTCAATATAGTAGTATTTTCATAAGAGCATATCTATGTTAACAAGAATAAAAGACGATTTCATGGTAATCAACATATCATTACCAAGGTGACTTGCTTGGAAGAAAAACAAGAAGTATCTCCCTAGAGGAGATGTTAGTTCATCTTACTGAAACAAGTACAATAAGCATTTATATGAATAATACTCACATGATACCAAGTATTGATTGTATCCAACAATAATAGAACATTTCAAGGATTGCTTTTCACAACTATAGTGTTTACTTGTAATGTAACAATTATTAAACTTGATATGTACAAATTGGAAACTTATCAATTTAATCAATCAAACTTAGAACCTGAGTCTTATCTTCAAGAATGAGTGTTATTGGTTTTCTTCTAAGTCTCCTTCACTAAAGATGACAAGTATTCTCTCCAACCTATCCCTATACTAAGACAATATGCTTTCTTGACATAGAATTAGAGTTAGGGTATATAATGCAATTAAACTAGAAAATCTCAACCTTAATCAATATAAAAATTTGACTAAAGTCAACTTATAAATTTAACTTTTGACCGGATGTTAGTATGATAAGTCGACTTAACTTCAATAGATCAAAATACAACTAGATGTTCATAATATCACAATAATGACATAACATCTAGAGAGGCATGTAGAAACAATCAAACCCAAAGTGCGTTGTTCCTCTAAATGTGCTGGATATATGAGATCTTTTGGATATTCAATTATTTCTTGGAAAAAAGATCCCTTCTCATGCAAACATCCTCAAGATAGTGATATAGTTTAAACATATACCAACCACAAGTACATACCTTGAACAGCATTGAAATAATGACAAGTAGCGACAACGATGAATCCTAAAACGTTAAAGTTCTTCACCTTGCAATCTGAACATAGATAAAGATATTACTGGTAAAAGGTGCACTAGGACAACCAAAAATAGGTCCAAATATTCACTAAAATGCTTAACGAATTTGAGTTGAGGTTTTGTTTCTTTTGCAAAACGAAACCTAATTGCAAAAGAGATGGATAATGAGAAGTCTAGGGAAGAATAATTTCAACATCCTTTCAACGAGTTATCAGAAAATTCACTGGACCAGAGGAATTACAAATAGTATTGCAACTAGTGCTGCAAGCTGATACTGCTGCGCCACAAAAAAACTACCATGGAAATGGCGGCAAAGTGCATGGAAATGTAGCACTTTACCAAGCGCAACTAGCACCCAACTTATGAAGATTGTATATGTCGATCTGAGGAAAGATGTGCCCTCCTTGGCTGACCTTCATAGTGGGTTGATGGGGTGCTCCTTGAGCTTTACAATGGGAGAAATTGAGGATCTTCCTTCCAGCCAGGTGGGCACATGAAGGGAGTGCAGCTTTGAAACCATGTTAAAATTTTTGGTATGCTTGTTTTAACCATAGACAATGTCACATCATTGTCACCCAACCATAGAATCGTATACCACCCATGAGCACATTAACCTTTTCTTAAATAGAATGATTTTGGAAAGTCCACTAGAATGAAACGGATAAACCCTAACCATAAACACCACTGTTGCAGAAAAAACACAATACCGAGAGAACATACCTCTACTAATGGAAGCGTACATTTACCAAGAGAAGAACATAAGAGAGGTGCCGAGGAAAGGCTGAGATTAAACCGAGCTGTACCACCCTCTTTTGAAGAGGGTGCAAATTAGATGATTGGTATATGGATAGTTGTATTTTATGGGATGAGCACTTCATATTCATCCATTTAGTGAATCTACTCCACCTCATGTAGATCATATCCTAGAGACTAGACAAGATCATACGGATATTATTCTTCAATTGTCTTATTCTCAGTACTAGTGGATGAATTTTTGTCTATTTCTATGTGTTACGGATCCACATGACCAGTGTTGATCTTTGGAGCATCATTTTGAGGGTGGCTATTGAGGTTCAAATATCTTCATCATTAAGAGTTCACATGAGCACTTGGACATAGGAGCCATGATTACATCAGTGATTGGACTTCACTAACACAGTGTCCAACACTTCCACATGGGACCTTGGTTCTCAACCTACTTCAACATTTTGGTCCACACTTATCTATGGGATCTTGGTATATTGTTGTACTTAATCATAACAAGTGTTGAGGGAAACACTTTCTAGGGATGGAATGTAGTGTAGCTAAGCTGTAGCGAAATAATATGGGGTACCTAAGGAGGTGCCCAAGAATAAAAATAGATAGGTATTGTTATGTATGAAGCCCAATATTACTAAATAAAGACTGAGTGTGAACATAATAAATGTAAGAGGAGTTATTAGAGGGTTCCACTTTTAGAAGGTTCCTTATCTAGAATGTTTTTAGATAGTAGGTAACACTATATAAAGGAGGTATGAAAAATGTAATGGGAAAGTTTTGAAGTATTGTATTTGGAAGAATATTTCATTAGGAGGTTTCCCCTAGAAAGGAAAGTGAACCTGAAGCGGATCATACATGATATGATCTATTGTATGGTGTTGCACTACCCTAAGAGTTTCTATAATAACAAAGTATTAGTTTCTTCTATATTGTTATTGGATTCATTGTGGTGATTTATTATTCATATATTTGGTACTTAACAAAGTTCAAAAAATATTTTCAGAAACAAGCCACTTGCGAGTAATATTTATGACAAGAAAATGCAAGAGTTCTTTGAACTAAATATTGAGCTTATGACAATGGATGAGTATGAGAGGAGATTCCTTGAATTGTTGAGGTATGTTGGCTTCATAAAGGATGAAGGTAAAAATCCAAAGATTTACAGTGGGATACCTTGTTTTTATAGTGATAAAATTTGTTTTGATGAGCCTAATACCTTGGAAGAATCCGTAAGAAAAACTAATTATTTGTATGAACAAAACAAAGGAATACCATATTTTCAAAAGGTTTGGGATGATAATAAGAGAGGAAAGATGAACCAGAGAAAGAAAGGATTAAATATTCCTTTCATCAGGAATAAATCTCGATCATATCAACAAGGGTAACCAATACAAGATGAACATAAAATGTCAATTAATTCCTCAAGGAAAGGGGCCAAGAGACATCACCCCATAAAAGAGTATTATTGGGGATGTGAAGGAGATCACTTGTAAAAATAATGTCCTCATAAGGGAGATAGAATGAGGATTGTGCATAACTGATAGGGGAAGTTGATACAATAGATGACGTGGGAAGAATCATGCCAAGGATTTGTGTAGCCTTGAACAACATAAAAGAGACTACCAATCCCACATGATTGAGTAGAATGTAAGATTGATAATCCCTCATAGCTAAAGGAGTTGCAAAGGAAGCTAAGATAATTGTTGAAGAATGGGTACATACATCCAAGCGTCTCACCTTGGGGGTGACTGAATGTTTTTTGTAAAGAAAAATGATGGAATTATGAGGTTCTGTATTGACAGCTTTCATCAGGAATAAATCTCGATCATATCAACAAGGGTAACCAATACAAGATGAACATAAAATGTCAATTAATTCCTCAAGGAAAAGGCCAAGACATCACCCCATAAAGTATTGGGGATGTGAAGGAGATCACTTGTAAAAATAATGTCCTCATAAGGGAGATAGAATGAGGATTGTGCATAACATTCAGGAAGTTGATACAATAGATGACGTGGGAAGAATCATGCCAAGGATTTATGTAGTCTTGGACAACATAAAAGAAGACTACCAATCCCACATGATTGAGGTAGAATGTAAGATTGATAATCCTCCCATAGCTAAAGGAGTTGCAAAGGAAGCTAAGATAATTGTTGAAGAATGGGTACATACATCCAAGCGTCTCACCTTGGGGTGACTGAATGTTTTTTGTAAAGAAAAATGATGGAATTCTGAGGTTTCATATTGACTTCAGACAATTGAATAAGGTTATCATAAAGAATAGGTACCCTCTACTGCAGATCAATGGCATTTTTGATCAACTAAAAAGAGAAATGATGTTTTCCAAGATTAACCTAAGGTCAAGTTACCATCATGTGAGAATTAAAGAAGAAGACACCAACATGACAACATTTTGGACAAGAAATGGACATTATGAGTTTGTGGTGGTGCCATTTGGCCTGAAAAATGCACTAGCTACTTTTATGTGTCTAATGAATGAAGTGTTCAAATATTACCTGGATAAATTCATCATTTTTTTCTAATATGATATTCTTATCTACTCCAACACATAGGAGGAGCATGAGAAACATTTGAGGATGGTGCTATAGTTATTGAGAGAACATCAATTGTATGCCAAGTTAAGCAAGTGCACTTTCTATCAAAGACAAATCCATTATTTGGGCCACATCATCTCAGAGGAGGGAATGTCGGTGGACCTTGAAAAGATTGAAGCAATCAAATGTTGGCTAGTGCCAAAGAATGTTTCAAAGTGAGATCCTTTATGGGGTTAGTTGGATATTATATGATATTCATTGAAGTTTTCTCCAAATTTTCACATCTAGTCACTTCAGCGCATAAGAAGGGAACAAAGTTTGAATAGACTGCCAAGTGTGAGCAGAGTTTGCAACACTTGAAGGAATTATTGACCAATGCACCTATTTTAAAGGTTGCAGATCCAAATGAATATTTTGTTGTGTGCATAGATGCATGCAAGGAAGGGCTTGGAGGAGTCTTTACACAAAATGGGCATGCCATATATTATGAGTGAAGGAATATTAAGGATCATGAAATAAATTATGCTACACATGACTTAGAGTTATTAGTCATAATTCATGCCTTAAAAATGTGGAGGCATTATCTCATGGGTAGAAAATTTGAGTTGAAGACATATAATAGTGGTATAAAACACTTGCTTGAGAAACCAATGTTAAATGCTAAATGCTGGCTATAATAGATGGCTTGAATTTCTTAGTGAATATGATTTCAACATCAAGCATATCAAGGGAAAAGAGAATAAATTGGTTGATGCACTCAGTAAGAGGGTGCATGAAATTCATGCTGCAACTATTAGCATGCACTATTCATATTTAAAAAAAAGAATTTTGGAAGCTGCAACATTAGATCAACATTATCCACAAGTTATAGAAGGCTTACAAAATGAAAATGTCCCATTGAAGTTTAAGGATTATAGACTGGAAGAGGATGGAATCCTCTTTTTTAGGGACCAATTTTATGTTCTTAACACTCAGGAATTGAGAAATATAGTGTTAAAAGAGATACACAATGTACCACATGCTGGTCATCCA
>SNQJ01S0058887.1:40552-71212 GCA_010110895.2 Picea sitchensis | reverse complement strand
TGACCTGGCAGTGCAAAGGTACCCCTATAGGTGAGGAGAAGATATATGAGTATTCTTCAATGACCTTATCTACTTGCTTCTACTGTATGGAGAGGTCAACTGCAAAGACCCTAGACGTGGCTGTGATCTTTCGCTTATTCTGAGAGCGAATCACGAAGAAGACAAACTTCCCCGTTTGAGAGATGACCTTCCTGCAATGCTTAGCAAAGATCAAGGAAATAACACTAGGTGGGATTGCCTCAGGTATCCTGTACAATTTCTTGTTCAAAGTAATAATAACGCTACGAGGCCTAGACTCATATACAACATGTCGTTTCCATAAATAAGGTTGGCCCAAAAGAACATCACAAACTTTGAGAGGAGCAATGTCACACAATACCTCATCTTTGAAGGGCTTGATGTCGTATGACAGTCGACACTATTGGCTGACGTTGAGATCGCTTCCTTGGCGGAGCCATCCAATGGTGTAGGGTTATGGGTGCGACGTTTTTTGCAGGGCCAACCACTTGACGACCTCTACTGATATGAGGTTCTTCTAGATACCACTATCAATGATGAAGTGCAGTGGGGTGCCTTTTACCCACGTCTGTGAATGTAAGAGGCGCTCTCCTCCTTCTGGCTCGTCTGGTTCACCAGGCTGGAGCTTGGTGGTAGCAACGGTGGCTCTAGGTTCTGCGTCAATGATCCATCTTCCCCTTTCTGGTTCTGGCTCAGAGTCAAAATCTGCATCGAATTCAGAGGCTTTCACTTCAGCCACCAATGACTGCTTTGAGCGACAGTCAACAATGTTATGCAAAGGGCTCTTATGGAAGTCACACTTCCCGGTGTATTTCTTTGTCTTTCCAGTGTCCCTCTTTGCTTGCGGCTTGGAATGGTTGTCTTGATACTGTCCATCTTTGCTCTGTCCTTTATTTTGTGGGTTGGGGCTGCCCTTTCTTGGCTTTTGTTGTGAGGGGTTCCCAGGCCCAAATAGCCGTGTCATTTGTTTGAGCTTCTGCTCAATTTTGACGACATATCTGTAGGCTGCGCCCAAGGATGAGATGTCCAGAAATTCCATTTCGGTCTGGATGTCGCTCCGAATCTTTGATACCCATCTTGGTGCAGAGCACCGCGATACTTGAGCACCAGATGTCGCTCCGAATCTTTGATACCCATCTTGGTGCGCAAGGTATGGAAGATATTTGTGAAATCTGGCACTGCTTGGTCTCATTCTTGCTGTAGTGTGGTCCATTTGGTATACAGGTCATCATAACTTCCGACAGGGTAGTATTGTTTCTTAATAACATCCTTGAAGGATTCTGAGGTGGCCATGACTGAAAATAATGAGGGTTCCTTTGTTTCCTTTTGCTCACAGAACGTTTCCCACCAATCTTTGACATGGGGAACGACTTTGAGGAGTGCAAAAGTAATCTTTTCTCTATTCGAAAAGTTATGGACAAAAAAATACCCTTCTAGTATATTCAACCACTTGTCTACAAAATCTGCGTCTATCTGACCTTCAAATATAGGAATGTCGAAGTTTATTTGTACCTTGAAGGGGGCAGCGCCTCCGTTTGAAGAAGATGCGTCGCCTGTTGGTAGCCGCTGAAGGATTTGCACGAAACTATCCATCATCTCGTTCCTCTATTGCGTGAGGGATTCCTCAATCAATAGTTTGAAAGGATCTCCTGTCCCGTCATATTTATTTTCTCCTACCATGAGAGGTCGCTTGGGCGTGTGAGAGTTTTTGTCCTCAAGAGAAACAAGCTCGAGGCCCAAGTCTTTGTACTTCGACCTCATTGGGGACATGCATTAAGATGACAAGGAGCAGAACGCTCTGATACCACTGATCCAGATTTTATGAGCATAACAAAATGAATACAGATTATTAATAGGTGCTTAACACAAAATAACAGAGATACAGTAAAAATGATTTTCTATTCAATAAAGAAATAAACTGGAAACTGTAAAATGCAGCGGAAACAAGCTTGCTGGAATGGTGGCGACTTATCTCTGAGAAGATATGTGATGACTGTGCTCATTCACAAGAAGATGATTACAATGAGGCTCTGAAGGCCTGTTTACAATAAAAAGAATGCCAAAAAACCCTAGACATCCAAAAACCTAACCCTAGGAGATGAAGCACCAAAAGTCATGTGGGCCCCATTTGGGTAAGTCAATACATCAACTTCCCGGGGTTGTAACTTTTGCATATGATCTTCATTTTAGGCATATGATAGCCCATTGGAAAGATCTATTTGAGGAATACAACATTTGCACAAAATTTCATGATGAAATTTTGCAACTACAACATACCCCAAAAAACATCATTTAGGGCCTCAAAATGGCTCCGGAAGTTCAGGACCCGAAAAACTGCTAAAAATAGTAAATTATTAAAATTGCTAAAAAGTTGTTTTGAGCCAGCTGGAAAAGGTGGGTGGCCACCGATATCCACCTGGATCACCCTCATGGATGACTGATGAAAGTTGGAAGAAGTTAGATTGAAATAAAATCACTACTATTCGAAAGTATTTGGCAGACACAATATACTTCCATGTCTTGCAAGAAAAGACAATCGAGTCCTTATGGAAAAATATTCATGATTTATATGAACGAGAAACATCGGTCAATAAATTATTTTTGATGAAGATATTGTTTAATCTCAAAATGAAGGAATAGAGTTTAGTGGTTGAATATTTAAATGAGTTGCACACGATGTTGAACCAACTCACTTCATTGAAGATTATATTTGATGATGAGATCCAAGCACTTCTACTCTTGAGCTCAATGCCAGACATTTGGAAGAAATTGGTTGTCACCATAAGTAATGTGACACCAAAAGGTTGTTTTGAAGATGTTTCTAATAGCTTATTAAATGAAGAGATGCGTAGGAAATACATAGGAGAATAATTGCAAAATATGGAGGCATTAACTCTTAATGATTGAGGAAGGCAACCAACCAGAAAGAAATCAAGGCGATCAAGATCTAGAGGTAGGTCAAAGTCTAGGCATGGAATAATAACTTGCAATCATTGTGGAAAACTTGTCCATGTCAAAAGAAATTGTTGGAAACTTAAAAATGAGAAAAATGAGAAAAAGACAACCAACTACAACAATAATACTAAAGAAACTACTGCTATTGCAAGAAATGGTGAGGTATTAATTACTCTTTCTTATGAGGATGCATGCCTTTATACTTCTACTCATGATAGTGATTGGATAATAGATTATGGAGACTCCTACCATGCTACCCTAAGCAAAGGAAATTTTATTTCTTATAGATCATGTAATATGGGTAAGGTTCGCTTGGGTAAAACCGTTTTTGTAATATTGAAGGAGTGGGAGATGTTATAATAAAGACAGAAGATGGTTGTAGTTTATCGCTTAAACATGCCATGCATGTACTAGAGTTGAGAATGAATTTGGTTTCAATCGGGAAGCTAGATGATGAAGGATTCCATATAGTTCTTGGCAAGGGAGGCTGGAAAATTGTAAAAGGATCGCTAGTTGTTTCAAAGGGGCAAAAAATAGGCACTCTTTACACATTAAAATCAAAATTGCATAAATCAGACATTGTTTCTATTGCAAAGGAGGAGCCTACAATAGATCTATGGCACATAAGACTTGGGCACATGACAGAAAGAGGTCTGAAAATCCTTGTTGAGTAAAACCTTTTTTCCTGGGTTAAAAGGTACATATATTAAATTTTTTGAACATTGTATCATGTGTAGACAAAAATGGGTATAATTTATGAGGAATGATTTTAAGAGGGATACATAAATATTATATATGGTGCATTTTGATGTTTGTGTCCTGATTAATATAAAATCACTAGGAGGAACTGCTTATTTTGTTACATTTATTTATGATGCATAAAAAATGGTGTAGGATTTCCCTATTAAGGGAAATGATAAAGTTTTAGACATTTTTTCAGAAATTTCATATGGTTGTTGAAAGGGATACTAAAAAATTATTGAGATGTATTAGAAATGATAATAGTGGGGAGTATTGCTCTAAGGCCTTTGAAGAATATTGTAGTAAACATGGCATAAAGCATGTAAAATTAGTTCGTCACACCCTGCAACAAAATGGAACAACTGAGAGAATGAATCAGACAATACTGGAAAAGGTGAGAAACACGCTTTCAAATTCTAGTTTTCCTAAACATTTTTGGGAAGAGGATATTCATACAACTTGCTACTTAATAAATCGCTCTCCCACAACTTCATTAGATGGTGAAATTTCTGAAAAGGCATGGACCGATAAGGATTTATGTTTCATTTGAATTTTTTTGGTTGTGAAGCATATGGGAATATTCCTAAAGAACAAAGATCCAAGTTGGATGAAAAGTCATTGAAATGCATTTTCTTAGGATATGATGATAATGAGTCAGGTTACCTATTGTGGGATCCTCTAAAAAGGAGATTTATTAGAAGTAGGGATGTCATTTTTAATGAAGAACAAATGTTTAAAATCATTGACAAAGGTGTGGTGATCTGTATTTATGAGCGGAACGAATGGATTAATAGACTAAATAAAATAAACACAATGATATGGAGAGGAACACAAATATCTTCTATTGAATAAATGAAATAGGCTGAAACTGTAAAACTGCAGAACTGAAAACAACTTGCTCAAATGGTGGTAGCTATCGCTGAGAAAAGATGTGGCTGCTACGTGCATCCTTCTGAGCATAATGATTAAAATGAGGCTCCAGAGGCCTTTTTAACATTACTCGTGAATTCTAAAACCCTAGACATACAAAAACCTAACCCTAGGAGATGAAACACCAAAAGTTATGTGGGCCCCTTAAGTTGGTACCTCAACTTCCTGGGGTCTTAACTTTTGCATAGGAACTCTGTTTTAGGCGTGTGATAGCCCATTTGAAAGGTCTTTTTGAGAAATATGCATTATGTCATCAAAATAGAACACTATATACAATTTGATTGTGGCAAGCCAAAAAAACACTGTTTAGGGCCCCAAAACGACCCTGGAAGTACAGAAAGATGTGCTGACATGAAAACATACAAAATAAGCCAGTTGGATTAGGTGGGAGGCCACCAATATCCACCTGGAAGATGTGTAGGCCTTCAAACATCCTCAGAAGTGGAGAACCCACAATTACAAAGAAGTATAGAAGAAGGTGTTGAACTAAAAACTGTCAAGAGGTGCTATTTGGAATAAGTGGGTGGCCACCAATATCCACCTAGATCAGTCCTCCTCCCTTAGGAAGTAACAATATCCATCGCATATATTTCTCCCATAAGGTGAGGAAAATTCTGCTTAATTTGGCCCTGAGTGAGCCACTTGCTTTGGTGTAGGAGCTGTCCTGCCTTGACAACCGGATAAATATGGATCCTCTGCTGGTGAGTGCCCTTAACTTGTGTGTCAACTATCTAATTAGTGGATGCATGTTCCATGTAGTCAGGGTTGATCTCTATTGGTGTAAGTTGTTCTACGATCTTTGAGGTGTCCAATAATGGTGGAAAATATGGCCGAAGTAGTTCCACATTGAACACGGGGTGCAAGCCAAGGAAGGGTGGAGTTTTGAGCTCAAAATAATTGCTACCCAAAGCCTTCGTGATAGTGTAAGGCCCATAGAAAAGTGGGTGGAGCTTCCGATGGGGCCCTGTAGAACGCTCTTTCTACAAATGTAACCATACCTTGTCACCCACCTAAAATTGGTGCGGTACCCCATGTTGATCACGACACTGATTGTACTTAGCATTGGCGTTTTGAAAAATCTCATGGACCTGTTGGTGGATGTGATGAATCCACTCATTGAATCTGGTGGCTTTGTCGGTCTCAGACTAAGCATGGGAATATTCTTGTGTAGTTGTAAGAGATAGTGCAACATCAATGGGACCCAAGGGTTGGAATCCCAACCCCACCTGAAATGGGCTATGGACGGTGGAGCTATGGAGAGCCCGGTTGTAACTATGTTGAACATAGGGGAGACTCTCAACCCATGTACGTGGATGCTTAGAGTTGTACATGAACATGATGTGCACAATCATCTGATTGATGAATTCTATTTGGTTGTCAGTTTAGGGGTGGAAAGCAGTGGATTTAGTGATCTTGGTGTCCAAGAATGACTAGATAATCGACCAAAATGTGTCGAGGAACCTGCTATCCCATTCAAAGATGATAATACGTGGTATCCCAAAATATACCCACACTCGTTCGAAGAAGAGCTTTCCAGTATCTGCCATTGCGATGTTCTTCTTGTAGGATGTGAGGATGGCCATCTTCGAAAATCGATCAACTACCAAAAATACACAATCATTGCCTTTCTTGATGGACGAAAGGCCATACATGTAATCCATTGAGATGGATTCCCAAGGCTTCTTGGGAGTAGGAAGAGGGGTATATAGAACTTTCTTATTGATGGTTGGTTTGGTAATGACACAAGCAGTGCAAGATCTGATATACTTGCTGACAACCTGTCGAATTTTTGGCCAATACAAATGTTTCTCTAGAATTGCCATAATTTTCTCCATGCCAAAATGTCTTGCCATCCAATTGTAGTGAGCCTCCCAAATCAGATTTGCATGCTCACTTGTAGGAAGACAAAGATGGCCTAGATGGCATAACAATCCATCTTGAATGTGAAAATCGGTGACATTTTCGCCTCTACCCAAGAGCTGATAGGTGGTGGTGAAGTCTGGATCTTGTTGATAAAGTTGGGGCCACTCAGATGCCTCATGTTCATATGAATGGAGTATGGTGGTGAGTGCAACCACATGAGGTTGAATGAGGCAGTCAACGACATGGTTTGTGCTCCATGTATTGTACTTTATGTTTATATGGAACTGTTGCAGGTAGGTGGACCACTTCTGATGGTGGTCGTTATGCAATTTTCCCTGTGTCTATATGAACTGCAAAGGCTTGTGATTCGTGTGGATGATTGTCTCCTTTCCCAAAATGTAATGTTTCCATTGACGATAGGCTTCTACAGTGGAATACATTTCCTTGTCATAGGTGGGGTATTTTCAGACAATATCTGAGAGTGTCTCACTATGATAGGCTACTAGATGACCGTGCTGAGTGAGAACTTCACCTACAACATAGTCAGATGCATCGGTCTCAATCTCGAACGATTTTTGCAGATTGGGTAAGGAGAGTATTGGAGCTGAGCATAAGTGATGCTTCAGATCAAAAAATGCTTGTTGTTGTTCCTTCCCCCACATGAACTCTTCCTTTCCACCTCCCTTGGTCACTTGGATGAGGGCCAATGCAATATGGGAGAATACCAACATGAACCGTCGATAGAAATTGGCCAGTCCCAAGAAGCTCTGAAGCTCGATCAGTGTGGTCAGGGTTGGCCAGTCATGGATGACTTGGATCTTAGATGGATCAAATTGTACCCCATTCTCAACAACAATGTAGATCAAGTATTGGACCTTTTTCACACCAAAGGATCGTTTTTCCAAGTTGGCATATAGCTTGTGTTGCTGTAGAGTGCTCAAAACCTGCTGAATATGTTGCATGTGCTCCTTCAATGTTTTTTTGAAGATGAGGATGTAATCCAAATATAACACCACAAAAGAGTTGGTGAAGGGTCTCAATACATCATCTTGCATCAACCTCATGAAAGTGGTTGGTGCATTGGTTAAGCCAAATGGCATGACCATCCATTCGAAGAGACCTTCTTTAGATTTGAAAGTTGTCTTCCATACATCAGTTGGTTCGATGGGAACTTAGTGGTAGCAAAACTTAAGGTCAATCTTGCTGAAGAACTTAGCTCCCTTGAGTTGGTCAAGAAGGTCATCAATTCTGGGAATTGGGTACTGGTTCCTGACTATGATTTTGTTTAATGCTCTGTAATCAATGCAGAGCCACTAGGTCCTATCTTTCTTCTGCACTAGTACAATCGAGCTTCTGCAAGGGGAGGATCTGACCTGATGTGCCCCTTTTGAAGCAACTCTTGGATCTGACGCTTGATTTCTTCATTTTCCATCAGCGAGCGATGATAGACCGGTCCATTAGGAAGAGGTGCACCAAGGGTTAGATCAATTGGATGCTTGAGTTGGCAGTGCGTCAGTACCCCGGTGGGTGACGTGAATATGTCTCTATACTCTTCCACGATCCTGTCCACTTTATTCTACTGCAAAGAGAGGATCTGTTTAGAGGGCACAAATGTGGTGATGACCTTCTTCTTATTGTGAGCATGGATCACAAAGAAGACAAACTTTCCGGCCTGTGAAATGACCTTACTACACTGCTTAGAAGATATTAAAGAAATAATGGTAGGTGGTGCTACCTCTGGTATCTTGTACAATTGTCTACCCAAAGTAATAATAACACTACGAGGTCTAGACTCATACACAACATGCCGCCTCCACAAATATGGTTGTCCTAAAACATCACAAACTTCAAGGGGAGAAATATCAAACAATACCTCATCTTTGAAAGGCTTGATGCTGTAGGGAAGACAACATTATTGGCTAACACAAAGATCCCTTCCTTGGCAAAGCCAACCGATGGTGTAGGGTTGTGGGTGCAGTGTCGTCGACAGGTCCAACCGCTTGAAGAAATTTTTTGAGATCAAGTTCTTCTGACTGCCACTATCGATAATGAAATGAATCAGAGCCCCCTTTACCCACATCTATGAGTGAAAAAGGCATTCCCCTTCCTATGGTTATTCTAGTTCGCTTGGATGGACTTTGGTTGTAGAGATAGAGGCACTGGGTTCAACATCGATAATCTGCTTCCCTCCTTCTATATTTGATTCAGATTCAGAATCGACCTCTGACTTAGAATCTTTCAGCTCGACCATGAGTGAATTCTTGGAGAGAAATTGTTCGGTGTTGTGCCAAGGGATTTTATGGTATTCACACCATTTTCCTATGTCCTTCAAATTCTCATTACCCTTCTTATGTTGTGGCTTGGACTGGTTGTCCTGAGAGTGGCCATATTTTATTTGTCCTCTTGTTGTGGGGGTTGGGGCCGCCTTTTCCATGCTTCGGTTGGGAGGATTTTGCAGATCCAAACTCTTGGCTCTTCTGCTTAAATTTCTGCTCAATCTTGACAACATATCTATAAGTCGTACCTAATGAGGTGATGTCCAGAAACTCCATTTCTGTTTGAATGTATCTATGCAAACACATGCATTATTTGAGCACTAGATGCCACTTAGAGTCTTTGATACCCAATTTGGTGCACAGGGTATGGAAAATATTGGTGAAACCTGGTACTATCTGGTCCTTTTTTGATGCAGGGTGGTCCATCTAGTGTACTGGTCCTCGTAGCTTCCAGCAGGGTAGTACTTCTATTTAATGGAATCCTGGAAGGAATCCCATGTGGGGGTGACCACAAATATTGTAGATTCTACTATGGACCTTTACTCAGAGTAAGTATCCCACCGATGCTTAACATGGGGGATGGCCTTGAGGAGTGAAAAAGTAATCTTTCCCCTATCAAAAAAATCGTGGACTGAAAAATACCCTTCGAGCAGATTCATCCATTTATCTACAACATCTGCATATATCAATCCTTTAAATAATGGAATATCAAAATTTACGTGTACCTTGAAGGGGGTTGCATTTCCGCTTGATGAAGATGCTTCTCCTGTGGGAAACCGCCGAAGGATCTATGCGAATTTGTCCATCATTTCATTCCTTTGTCACGCAAGGGCTTCCTCGAGAAACATTTTAAAAGGATATCCTTCTCCATCATCTTTATTTTTGTCCCCCATGAGTTGTTGTCGGGTTCGGCATGATCGATCTTGCAAATGATCAGCTGGTTCAAGTCCCAACTTCTTATACCCATATCTTGTCGGGGACATGCACGAAGAAAAATAAATGAAGAGAAGACCGCTCTTATACCATTGTTATGGATTTATGAATGGAACAAATTGATTAACAAATTGAATACAATAAACACAGAGATATGGAGAGAAACATAGATATCCAATGAACAATACCTTCTATTGAATAAATGAAAAAGACTGAAACTGTAAAACTACAGAACTGAAAACAAATTGCTCGAATGGTGGTAGCTATCTCTGAGAAGACATGTGGCTGCTACGCGCATCCGTCTGAGAAAAAATGATTAGAATTAGGCTCCAGAGGCCTTTTTAACATTACTCATGAATGCCAAAACCCTAGACATCCAAAAAACTAACCCTAGGAGATGAAACACCAAAAGTTATGTGGGCTCCTGTGGGTAAGTTGGTACCTCAACTTCTTGGGGGTGTAAATTTTGCATACGACCTCCATTTTAGGCACATGATAGCCTGTTGGAAAGGTCTTTTAGATAACTAAACTTTACACCTTCAAACTCTGAATCCATCTACAATTTTACTGTGGCGAGCCAAAAAAACATTGTTTAGGGCCCCAAAATGGCCATGGAAGTAGAGAAAGATGTGCTAACATGAAAACATACAAAATAAACCAGTTGGATTAGGTGGGAGGCTACCAATATCCACCTAGAAGATGTGTATGGATTCAGACAACCCCATAAGTGTAGATTCCATAATTACAAAGAAGTACATAAGAACGAGCTGAACTAAAAACTGTCAAGAGGAGCCAATTGGAATACGTCTGTGGCCACCAATATCCACCTGGATCTTGTGGAGACGCAAAAATTATTGAAATTCAAGGGAAACAAGAGAATCATCCACCATTACAAGAAGCCATTAATGATAATCCATTTCAACACAATGAAAATGAGGAACTACAAGAAGAAGAACATGAAGAACAACAAAATTGACTACCACTAAGAGAAATCTCACCACAAAATTTATCAATTTGTAGGTCTACAAGGTCACATAGGCCTTCATAAAGGTATCCTCCCTCACAATATATTTTATTCACTCATGAAGGTGAACCTTCTTGTTTTTAGGAAGCATGTGAAGGAGAAAATTGTAAGAAATGGAAAAAGGCCATGCAAGAAGAGCTAAAATCCCTACATGATAATAAGAAATGGGATTTGGTTGGAAGGCCAAAAGGGAGAAAGGTTTTAAAGAACAAGTGGGTGTATAGAATAAGACATGGAGACAATCAACAAAGATTTAAAGAAAGGCTAGTGGTGAAACGATTCGAGCAAGAACAAGGTATTGATTTTACAAAAAAATTCTCCCCAATGATCAAATGTCATCAATACGAGTAGTACATGTTCTTGTCATTGCTCTAGATTTAGAATTGGAACAGTTAGATGTCAAGACAACCTTATTACATGGAAATGTGGAAGAAGCTATATATATATATATGGAGTAGCCAGAGGGATTTATTGAAAAAGGTAAAGAAAATTTGGTCTGGTTGAAGAAGAGTCTATATGGGCTGAAACAAGCCCCTCATCAATGGTATACAAAATTTGAATCTTTTATGCTTGATCATGGTTTTAAAAGGCTAAATGCATATCACTGTGTGTATATTAACATAGATGAAAAAGATAACTTTATTGTCTTATTATTATATGTTGATGACATGTTGATTGTCGGAAAAGATAAGTTGATGATTACTAGGTTAAAATAAGCATTAAACAAGAACTTTGCAATGAAGAATTTATGACCAACAAGACAAATTTTGGGGATGCAAATTATACGCGACAGGAAAAGAAGGAAACTATGGTTGTCACAACAACAATACCTTGGAAAATTATTGGAAAAAATTAATATGGCTAATGCAAAACCTGTAAGTACACCACTTGCTTCTCATATTAAATTAACATTTAATCAATGCCCCATGAGTATTGAGGGAAAAGAAGAAATGCCCAAAATTCTATATGTTTCAGCAGTAGGAAGCCTAATGTATGAGATGGTATGCACTCACCGTAACATTTCATATTCAATGGGAGTTGTAAGTAGGTTTCTTGAAAACCCAAGAAAGGAACATTAGAATGTAGTTAAATGGATTTGAAGATATATCAGGGGATCAATTGATTATTTTTTGTGCTTTCGAGGTACTGATACCTTGTTGGAAGGATTTACATATGTTGATATGGAATATGACATGGGTTCTAGAAAATCCACAACATACTACATCTATACTTTTGCAGGAGATATAGTCTCATGGGTATTTAGATTACAAAAGGTGGCGGCTCTTTGTACCACAGAGGTTGAGTATATTGTAGAAACTGATGCATGTAAGGAGATTCTTTGGATGAAGAGGTTCTTAAAGGAACTAGGTGTGAAACAAGAAAAGTAAATACTGAATTGTGATAGCCAAAGTGCAATCCATCTTGCCAAAAATATCGCCTTCCATTATAAGAAAAATCACATCGATTCTAGATATCATTGGAATCGCCAAGTGCTAGATGATGGGATACTACAGTTGGAGAAAATACAGAGAGAAGACAATCCAACTAATATGCTAACAAACATTTTTCCAAGGGATAAGGAAGAGCTTTGTAGAACCTTGGTTGGTTTGATGCAAACATGATGAAGATATTTTGGGATTGGATTAGTAGCAAGGAGATAGAAATTAAAGCAACAATATTCACCCATACTTCAATTTGGTCTCAAGTGGGAGATTTTTGTATGTGAGACCAAATAATAAAATAATAAAATAATAAAATAATAAAACAATTGTATTTTTCGAATTCTTAAAACTTTCAGAATGTACTCTTTTAGAGAGTTCTCCATTGTTCTATCTTCTTCTGTGAGAGCATATATATGTATTCTTTCTCTCACATAAAATGTACAATCATGAGTGGATCAAGAAGAAAATGTAGAGATGAAACAAAAGGAGCAGAGAAGAAGCCTGATGTGTTTATTTGCTAATAAGAAATAAAGGCTGATCCTTTCCCCATGGTTTTTCCCTGCTGGGTTTTCCATGTAAAATATTTGATGTTCTATTGTTCTTTCATTGCCATTTTTTTATTAGTTATCTTAGATCTGTTTTTGTGTATTTTAGATCTAGATATTTTAACTTTAGATCTAATCATGTGGGTTAGAGATCTATATAATTATGCTTCAGATCTATTCATGATAATATCAAATCTATATACTTGTGCATTAGATCTATAGAATTTTATTTTAGATCTATTGTTGACTTTTGTTTTTAACCTATCAAAATGGAATTAGATACTACAACAAATGACATAGTTTTACATGAAAGGGCATAAGAACCTATGAAGATTTACTGTTCCCTGGGATTGTCTTTGGGTTCTTCTTGCGCAGCTTAGGTGGAAGGCGAAGAAGGCTCCCTCTCGAGGGGGCCTGAGCCACTGGTGAGATACCACTCTAGAAGAGCTAGAATTCTAACCTTGTGTCAGGACCTACGTACATGAGAATGACAATTTGTTATGTATAAAGGAAACACTTTCAAGCATGAAGGGCTTGAGAAACCTTTCATGAGCTTACACCAACCCAAGCCAAGCGCTGAGCATAATTATTCATTTCCCATGTCTCTTGGAATATAATTGATTTGACATTGAAGGGGAAGGGAAACAAGCATTCTTCAATTTGGCATTGAAGTGGAAGGGAAACAAACAATCTTTATTTTCATTTATGTATTTAGTTGTTTTCCCTCTTTTTGGGGCGGTTTTGCTCTCATATTTTATTTATTTTATGTGTATGTTTAATGAAAACAAAGAGCTAGCAACCATGAAGGAACCATGAAGACTATTCTCCCACAATGTCCAAAGACAATTTTAAAACCATGTGCAACTAAATGGGCATCAAGATACATCGACTTGTTTGAAGAGGAGGGCTGGAAATGGGGATGGAAGCCATGGTCAACCGAATAATCGCGTATCAAATTTAAATTTCCGTATCAATCCGCGAACCAAACCGAATCCTCGAATATTCAATTTTTTTGGGCCAATTCGGCTGAATTTGGTAACTATGGTATCAATGTATCTTATCCAAAGACCACTAACATCAATATAAGAAAGGCCATCAACCAGATTTAATGAAAAAAATACCATATATCCAATGTATCAAACAGTTTCTTAGAAACAATTTATGCCTTATATTCATACAACAAGAAACTCAGATGATGAAGAATAAACTCAATAATTAAGGTTCACTTGATGTTGTATCAAGAGGACACTTATAGGTTTTAAGAACATGATGCAAGGTCTGTTTGAATTTCTAGACCATCAAACTAACCATAGAGTCTAAGTGATTTTTGGTCCTGCTATCAATAACATTTTTTTCATCATATTAATTAAGAAATAAAAATAAAATGAAGTTGTTCTTAAAAACAAGGATGTGGCCAATAGAAGCGAAACCAAATATCTATAAGATTGGGTTATAGAGATCTTTCCATTGACGAATGAATATAATGATTGACTCAATGCATTTCAAAAGTATCTAGTTATGTCAATTTTGTAGTAAAATCAACAACTTATATTTCTTAGATACTAAAAAAACATACAAGTTGAGAAATGAAACTGATAAGCTTTCCAACACATGTAACATAGTGATGGAAATACTTCCAATTTAACAAGGAAACCAACAACTAAATTTTTCAGATGCCAAAATCCCATTGCCTCATTAAAAAGTTTCATTTACCTTTAGAAAACAATTAAGCTTGCTAAAAAGAATGTGTACTTTGAGAATTAGTGAGAAAATATAAAAAATATACCAAGTATTATTGTAACTACTTGAACATGAAACTGATAGTAAATTGATAATTTTGAGAAAGAGAAACAAATAGATCCACTTAGCACAACACACAATATTCAAATGAATATTAGTGTTGTCATTGGTGTGGGGGCGTGGAAGATACAGGGGAAAATATCAAGAGTTCAAAGAAAAAGGTATAAACCTCTTATGAATATTGCTTAAGAAGTGGGATTTCAAAATTTAAGTGTAGAAAACACAGAGCTTCATTTTTTCCTTGAAAAAAAAATATCTCAACTCTGTTAACATTGACATTATAAACAAAATACCCCTAAAAATATAGAGAGAGTTCTCTTTTGTGTGAAAAAAGATAATTACCAGTGGTTTCTTATCTATGAGACCTTGAATGTGCAGGGGACCTAGCTTGACCATGTGACCTTGAAATAACCAGTACAAGGACCTGATAGAAAACATACAAAAAATGTAAATGAAGTACTTAATAAGGAAGCACATGTTTCCCAACAATACTTCTAATTTTAGAAAATGCACAAAAAAATCCCATTTTTTTCACACAACCATTTTATTTCTAAGACAAAAGGATGAAAAAAGAGTTATTCAAACCCTAATGTTTATCAAGTGTATTATATCTGTTGGCACAGGGGCAGACCCAGTGTTCAATGCTTAAGAGAGCACCAACAAAACCCTAGCTACCAACCCTTTCAGAAACACCTGCGAAGCAGATGCAGTCTCACTCGAGGTAGAGGTAGGGGTGGTTGCAAGACTCAGGTGTCTGCAACCTTAGCTGGGACACAGATATGTGATTATCTTTCGTACAAAAAACTTAGCATCAGTTATTCCTTAACATACATTCATTAATGCATTTCGCAGAAAGCACAGAGCACCACAGTAATTACTCAGATCTGGCACTTAACAACGATAAACAGGTTATACCTAATAGATTAAGCACTTAGCATCTTATATATCATATCTCATAAGCACAAAGCATCAAAAGATCTATCTAAACATATCAAATCACTTAGCAAGAGAGAGACAAACACATCAACATAATACACAGAGTTACCATGGTTCACCCCCACCCTGGGGCTACGTCCATAAAGTCTTCTTTTGTTATTATCTTATGTAAACCAAGTTACAGCATAAAGCCTTCAAGATCCTACCCTGCCTAGGATAAGAGATCTACGCAGCTCGCTAGATCCTCTTTCCCTGGGTAGATCCAAGCACTAAGTCCTTCCCTGACCCGTGCACTCAGCACTTACAATACTTATAGTAGGAACACATCTCTTACAATCACACAGACGTCTGATCACATAGATCTACTTTATGCACTAAGCCATTCAATTTACATCACATAGTTGACACACGTGTCTCCTTTCTTACATTGCCTACCCTTCTATTTATACATACAAAAGGCCTAAATAAGGGCCGATATCCATTTCCCATTACAATATTCCCCAAAATCCCCAAAATCCCAAAAAGCCCTAAAAAGGGGCAGAGATCCCATGATCTCCTCTTCACCATGCGCTCCTTCTCCGAATGGATGTCGAAGTACCAAAAACGATCAAATATGACCAAGTATTCCTCAAAACTTGGTCAAGGGCCAACAAGCCCCCAACACTCACCTGTGACTCATCTCGAGTCACTAAGGTCTGGCCAATTCTGCTTCAAGCACCTCCAGTTTGTCTCGAGTCGCTTCGACCTGTTGCTTTGCGATTTCCTCCCGCTCATCAAACTCCTGGATGAGTGCGTTATTGACTGGTCCTTCTAGGCGCTACTCTACTGTAATCACGACCTATTGTAGCTCTGTCCCTTGGTTCTCAATCTCTAAAAACAGTTGACATGCCTTATCTTGCAAAGGTTGAAGTTGCTGCGTCATTTCCATGACGTTGTTCTGGATCATGTGGATTTGTTGTTGTTCGACGTGTTGCTTGTGGGATCGATTCATTTTCTCTATGGTTGATAGGGCCTTCAACTGCATATGCAGTCTATCTGCATGCTGCTTCACCTCCTGGAGCTGCGACTCCAGTTTATGCAATTCCGGGTTCTCGGTTAGGTTCTCATGTATCTGCGCAGTTCTGGTATTTAGTTGTTTTCATTCTTCAGTGAGTTCTTTAATCCTTTCTATTGTACCCCGGGCAATTATTTCTCGCTGGTCGCGCTCTTCTTACGTGGTACTTGGGATGATCTGAAGCTCTAAGTCCATGAATCTTTGCTGCAGTTGCTGAATAACTTCAACAAGCTTCATCACTTGATGGTCTAAGGGTTCTTCGACCTTTTGTTCAAAGCCAGTCATAGAGTGAAATGCTCTGTTGATGGCTTCTTCGATCCCGATTTTCTTCGCAAGAAGCTGCTCCTTCTCCTTTTAGATTTTTTCTCTCTCTTTATCAAATTTTTCTTGGATGAACTCCTTCTCTTGCTGTGCAGCTCGACGCTGTTCTATGATTTCCTCCTATGCTTTCTTTAGTGCCTGGGTGGCCTGCGCTATTACTTCTTCTACTTTCTGAAGGCGTACTTTGACTATGTCGGAAATCCTGCGGAGTTGAACTGATTCATATCTTGCTTTTGTTGTTCCTTCTGGCATGGGTGCAGTGGAGACTACACGGTTAGACTAAAGTGCTCGATTTACTCCTTGGATCTCGGCTTCAATTATGTCGTACATTGTCTGTTGCTTGGCCTCCTGCTTTTCTGTAATTTCTTATATGGCTTCATTAAAAGTTGCGAGGAGAAAGCTGAAGTCATCGGGGGTGAGCGTGGTCTTCATCTTGGTCATGGTCACCTTTGATTTCTTCTTAGAGGAAGACTTTGAAGGTGACCCTTTTCTCTTCTTTGGAAATTCGACTTCATCCTCTGGTTGTTGTTCGACTTCCTCTAGGTCTTCTTTGTTACCTTCTTGATGGGTGTTATGGAAGCTGTCTTTACAGAGTAGCTATCTACATCTTGAACCTCTTCAGGCTTCTTTGTTTCCTTTGTCTTCTTTGTCTTCTTCATCTTACTGGGCCCAGGTGTGTCCTGCGCAACTTCTGGGCTGTCAATGTATGAAATGTCCGCTGGATCTGCTGAAACAAGGAGGTCCGCCGACCATTCCTTGGTGATTTATTCTAGGTCTTCTTCGGTCAGCTTATAATAGGACTAAAGATGTTCCTGGTGTTCATCAGCATGTGGAGTTAGGTATATAAAGTGGCGGTCCGCGCTGAACTTTATCAGAGGTCGGAACTTTTATAAAGTGTTTGGGATTATGCTAGGTTCACCCCCTATGGCTTCTTTCAGTTGGTTATAGTATCTGTGAAAAATGGCATTTGATTGCCACTGCTTGCTCATGTCCATCGAGTACCATAAGGTACTGAAATTCATAGCTAATGGTTAGAATGGGTCGAGGTCTGGGAAGGTTGCGCCTTCTGGTAGCTCCCATGCAACAAAGGCGATCAATATTAGCAGCCAGCTAAAGTGTAATTCATGCCCCTGGTCCTGGGCTTCTCTACAGTCAATTTCTAGCTGATTGACCAAGTATTTTGCCAAATTCATTTATAGTCCCTCTTCGCATTTTCCTATGAGGTCCACTATGAATCTTGATACTTGTGTAGATATATTCTTACATACCATCTTCCCTACTATCAATTGACATGCAAGGCACATTGTGCCACTCTCGATAGAGGCTACCTTGTAACCTTGCACGCCTTTTTCAACATTTCCATAAGCCTCTTTAATCTTTTGTGAAAAAGTGCGGTCTGCAGTCTTTCCAGGGTAGTACTCATGGGGATTAGGGCCCTACATGCTAAGCCTGGTAATATTGTTGATCAATGCTGAATCAACAGTTATGTGATGATTTAACCATAGGTATCCTCCGTGGTAACTTGCTAGCAACAATTTCACACAACCAGTCATCTCCTGATGTCTGCCGAAGTGCAGTATTTTCATAACGTTGAGCAGAGTAGACTACGCAAGGTTCATCATCCATTGTTGAGGGACGATCTTTGAATTTCGACCCTTAGTCCTCGTTAAGTACTTAGATGGTGCGAGCATGCTATAGGATTTACGGTCTCCCAAGTTGAAGTCACAAAACTTCAACGCTGTAACCTTGTCTTGATTTGCACGGTAGGTGCAAACTCCTTTTGGTAGATATGCAGTGACTAGTGTGTATTCAAATTCTCTAGGGACACTTTCCCTATTAATCTCACCACTTAGAGGGGGAATGTAAGCTGGTAGGATGGTTGGCACTAACTTCACATTGGCTGCGTTGTCTCTATGCTTAGTTCTCGACTCTGCACCGACTGGAGATGTTCCAACTCGAGTAGTCGATGGGGAGGCTTCCACACCTCTCGACAACGAGGCTTGGACTCCGGTGGATATTCCTCTTTCCGACATGACTCTTTTTGTCCTTAAGCTAGAAAGTACTTCTCTCACCAATTCTTCTGATGCGCTACGCTCGTCGGACATGTAAGCTTGGGATCACTGTCTCAGGTTGTCAATGGACTGTCGGTACCATAATCAAATAGAGAATAAAGCTGGAGTAATCACTGTTTCATAATGCGGGTATTCTGTAAGCTCAAGTTCTCAATTGGAAAAATTGTCTTTCGGGCATGGCGCAATGGAATAAGTAAGTAACTCTGCAACGGACTGCTTGCAACGGATATGAAGCTTCCATGACCATTGATCTATCCGTTAAGGTGAGGTCCAACGGTCTGGTGGTGGTATTTTAATGCTTTTCTTCCCATTCGGGGCATAAGTTGAACGGATATATCGGTCAACGACTATATTACTTCGCCACAGCGAAGTACCGGGTGTCGCTATTCTGATATCCTGGACAAGTTCAAATTCTGCATGTTTTCTTTCTGCGAGGTTCCTTCTGGCACATTCTGTAATTTTTCAAACTTCGCTTTCTTCTTCATGAGTTTCCTCGACTTCTTGCCAGTGAGCTTTGTCTCAGTCAACCTTTTTCCATTTTGACTCTTTTCTTCTTTAGGCATGGTAACTTCGCATTGTGGGGTAGGGTTTAGGATCGATGTTTCTTCCTTCATTGGCTTTGGGGTAGGTGCCCTACTTTCCTGTTCTTGTACTCATTCACCTCCAACATTCAAGTCTTGATACCTAAATAGCTTCGTGTTATCCTCTCGTTCTTTGATTAAGTGCGCTATTCTTCTGGCCATGAAAGCCTTTAACTCTTGCTTCTTTTGTTTTAAGTCTACCTCTTCTTGCTTTCGACTCTGATCTTTCGCAATCCAAGTTTTTCCTAACAAAACTGGAAACAAAGCACTGCTTTCCATGAACTTAACAATCTCAAAATCTTCTTCTGTTGAGGTGCCATGGGTAGTCATGGATATCTGGGTAATCCATCCACATAAGGTTACCAATTTTCCTTTAAACAAGCTTACTCCTAGTGATGGAACCAGAGAAGGTCTTCCTAGGGTTTCCCAAGTGCTTTCAGTCATGATGTTTATCGATCTTTCCTCATCCAGAGTACAGTCAATGTCGAAGTCCCTTATTCTCACTTCAACTTGTTATTTCTTCTTGAGGATCTCTAATAAGCTGTTGTCTCTGTGATCATTCAGGGTGTCTTTCATTTTCAGTAACATAATCTATGATTCTTTCCGGGGTTCCTCTATAATCTGAGTCTCTTGATCTCCTTTAGGTTTTGCTTTCTCTATATTCATCTTTTCAAGTCTATCAATCATTCTAGGGCAATCCAGTACTTCATGGTCCATAGCCTTACAACAAAGACAATTCGTTCTTCCACCAGGGCACTCCTTAACTAGATGTCCTGGTTTTCTGCAACTGTAACATAGGGTCAATGCTCTTTTTCTTTTAAATGATCCCCAAATTTTTCTATACTGCACACCATGATCACGGTAGCTAGCCTGCAACAAATTCTTTCGAGGATCCTGCATCCATCTGTTAGTCCAAACATTTTTTCTATGCATAGGTATAACATATGTATCATTTTTCATATCAAAATTTATTTCATCTAACAATGCCCTAGTTTTCAAGCTAGGACAAAATTTATCAAGCATACCTAAATCCATGCTTTAGAAACAAAAATTTCCACTTATCTTACTTCTATAGAGCACAAAGCTTCCAGATCTAAGACTTTTAACTATTCTTACCTTTATCAAAGCATAAATATTACAGATCTTACCTTTTTCTTGTAGATCTGACCTCTTTTCTTCACAGATATGACTTCTTTTCTTCAGATCTGACCTATTTTCTTTAGATTTGACCTCTCTTTCTTGGCACAAAGCTTCACAGATCAAACAGAACATTGCGCACTAGGGCAACAGATCTACGCATAGAGCTTATTTTGCACAAAGCTTCTTCTTCTTCAATTACCAACAATCACAGTTTTAGGTCTCGACAACAGAACCATTTGTTGGCACATGGGCAGACCCAGGGTTCAACTCTCAAGAGCGCACCAACACAACCCTAGCTACCAGCCCTTTAGGCAACACCTATGAAGCATATGCATTCTAACCTGAGGTAGAGGCAGGGGTGGTTGCAAGAATCAGGTGTCTGCAACCTTAGCTGGGACACAGATTTGTGATTATATTGCTTACAATGCACTTAGCATCAGTTATTCCTTAACATACATTCATTAACGCACTTCACAGAAAGCACAGAGCATCGCAGTAATTACTCAGATCTGGCACTTAGCAACGATAAACAGGTTATACCTAATATATTAAGCACTTAGCATCTTATATATCATATCTAGCATGCATTCATATCTCATAATCACAAAGCATCAATAGATCTATCTAAACATATCAAAGCACTTAGCAAGAGAGAGACAAACACATCAACACAATACATAGAGTTACCGTGGTTCAACCCCACCCTGGGGCTATGTCCACAAAGTCTTCTTCTATTATTATCTTCTGTAAACCAAGTTACAACACAAAGCCTTCAAGATCCTACCCCGCATAGGACAAGAGATCTGCGCAGCTCGCTAGATCCTCTTTCCCCGGGTAGATCCAAGCACTAAGTCTTTCCTTGACCCGTGCACTCAACACTTACAATACTTACAGTAGGCACAGAGCTCTTACAGTCACATAGACGTTTGACCACATAGATCTACTTTATGCACTAAGCCATTCACTTTACATCACATAGCTGACACATGCGTCTCCTTTCTTACATTGCCTACCCTTCTATTTATACATACAAAATGCCTAAATAAGGGCCGATATCCATTTCCCATTACAATATTCCCAAAAATCCCCCCAAAACCCTAAAAAGGGGTGGAGATCCCGCGATCTCCTCTTTGCCATGCTCTCCTTCTCCAAATGGATGTCGGAGTACCAAAAATGGTCAAATATGACCAAGTATTCCTCAAAACTTGGTCAAGGGACAACAATATCTAAGATGCATGTTTCCATCAACGCCACTTGCCAATTTGCAGGATTTAAAAAAATTAATTAAAAGGAAAACATTTAATAAGATGTTTTATGGAATCTTTCGTAGAACGGGGTGAGGACAGTACCAAGGTAATTAAATACGTTAAGTCGTCATGTAGGTGAATCTGATTCAGCCAACCAAACATTGTAAGCATTGCCATTAAACATTAGTATGCAAACATACAAACGTGAAATTATAATGTTTTTTAATTTTTTTAATGTTTTTTTTATTAATTTATTTTCCTAAAATGTTACATTCATATTGAGGAAATTAGTCAAATCGACTATTTCCACCAATAAAAATAAAAAAATAGCCATTTTACAAATAATAATTTTCAATTTTTTTATTTTTATTTTTAAAAAAATAATATTTTTATTTTTATTTTTGTTAAACATTATAAAACTTAAAACTTTAGAGGTTCGATTTTTTTTAAGTACATTTAAAATCGATTGCTATATACCTATTGGAGGCAGGTATAATAATGATTTGATTTCTCTACTGTAACTCCCCAAGAGTTTTACCGAGTGCGTGTGCTCCTTCCACGAGTCAGGCTAATGAGTTGGGTGAGCTAGAGGGCACCCAACCTCTTTATAGGCGAGTTGGGGTCTGTTGTTGTCGAAAAGCGCAACATGGATTCCTGCCTGCAAATAGGTTGCAATGCATTTTTATTTATATATAATTAATAATATACTAGATAGGTGGGATCCCGTATGTGAATGATGATGAAGGATACCTCGTCTTTTTATGCACTCACGCTTATTTTGCAAAAATGACTCTATAGTTTTAAAAAAAAGTTCGAAACTGCCTTCATGTGAGATAAATGAATGATAAGTTTATAGGCAATTGGATTTAAAGAGAAAAGGGAATGTGTTGATTTAATGAGCATCTTGGTTTATTCTGTTGCATATATATTTTGAGTGGTTGATTTGAACTCCAAACATGGGTTGTATATGGTTATGGCATGTTGCACTTATGATTTCTTGTTGAGTATCATGCACTATTGTTAAGGTTTACTAGGGTGGAAATGCTTCCCTAGAAAAAATGGGGGACACACATTATACTTTTTTCTAAGTGTTAAAGCACACACATTAAACTTGAAAACCTTATGGAAGGTGGCATACCCGACTTGTATTGATTTTTTGTTTGGAAACCATGGTGGATTATGCGCTGGAGGTGTTAGGGCACTTGTACTGGGCTATGGTTGATGGATTTAATGTAAGATACGACGTACAATTATTGCACGTCTCTCTAACCCCACCTTGAGGTCGCCACCCTCACTTGGTTCACATTTGGGTGATTGTTTTGGATGGTGCTGCCTCCACTTTGCTCAGCCTTGGAAAAAATAGTCATTCTTATTTGGGTTTTGGCATTCTGCTTACATGTATGAGAGCTCTCACCTCTCCATTCATGAAATATAACTCCACTCAAAATAAAATTGTGAGGTTGTCTCTTAGGTTTACTTGCAAACTGTGTGTGCTTCCGAAGTTAAATGAATGTATGTGGTTCTCGACTGTGAAATTGCGTATGAAATGGGCTTCCTCCCTGTTGGCGTTTACGTGATGTAGTTGGTTTTTATAGTCAAAATTTCCTTTTTGTTTGAATGACATTGCGTCCAAAATATGTGGTTTCTCTATTTCTATACTTTTTAACAAATAATTATGGAAAATGTTGTTCGGGTTTCAATCATCTCTGGTCATTAAAATTCGAGGGTTTTCTTCTCCCTATGATAAAAGAATGGTTGTTTGCCATTACCCAGTCTTGAAAGTTTTTGTAGCTCCCTTGAACTGCCTATCAACTGTTTGTATACATATGGGCATATTTTCTTGCAGCCTCCATGAGGGGTCTATAGAGAGGTCTGTTGTGATAAGAGACGGTTAAAATGTTCTTTTTTGCAAAACCCTTGAAGTGTTCGCCTTCGTGTTCGCCCATACCTCAGTTCTCTTATTGATGAGTCACAATTTCAAAATTTGAGCTCGATGTCTGTTATCAATGGCTAATCTAACATTGGAGAGGTTGGCTATTCACATCTTATTTGTCATGTATACATGGGGTTTTGTTGATTTTTTTTTATATGACGTTAGAATAATAACACCAGGTTCACTAGGTTTTCAACCCAGTCTGTTACACAAAAATCATTGAAATTTATGACACCTGCCTCATATGTTGAAGAGCTGTTGACTTATGTGATGTTCTATCATGTGCTTGGTATGGTCTGTGTTAGTGGTGTTGAGTATCTCTGATGACAATCTATTATAAAAAAATGAACTCTGCGAATAAAGGAAATACAAGTGTACAGTGGGAATATTTTTTATTCGTATTAAATCTTGGTTCGTGGATTGATCATCTTTGGGGTTTTTGGTCGATTTTAGAAACTATATAATGTTAAAATAATATAATACTAGTTTCACATGGGTTTTGAACCTAGTCTGTTTACACAACATTTATTTAGGGTTGGTTGCTGGCTTTTGTTGCGTTCTCAGCCCCATTGTGTGCTTGGTATAGTTGGTTTTAATGGGTGGAATGACTCTGTCAACAACTTTTCCCTACAAGATTTGCTGATTAAAATAAAGGGAAGTGGGAGTTGTGCAATTTACAATCCAAAAACTTACCTAAAATTTGATATTGAATGAGATGGAGATAGTTGTGTATTGGATTTAAATTATGAAACATGGAAGTGTTTTTGCAATTATGTTATTGATGGTGTTGGTTGGATATTATGGTATATAATAGAACAATAATCATTTTTGTTCCCTTTCATTATACCATTTTACGTACATTATAATCCCCTCACCTTCCCATATACACTTATGACATTCCATGTTCTATTATTATGAATTGAAAATTATTTATGAAAGAAAAGGGATTAATATAAAAGATGGTTGATGATTGGTGTTTGAGGATTGGATATAGATGTAGTCGCCGTTACTTCTGCATTTTCTTGAACAATATTTGTTTATCTTATCCCATCCATGCTACCATTTTTCGCACAATATAAACCCCTCATCTTCCCAATAACCCTACCACTCCCCATTCAAATGGAAAATTGAATGATTGGGTTTCTAAATGTTGATGAATGTATTGCATGTACTTCTGTGGTGAATATTAGAGCCAACCTTTTGATTTTATTTATGTAGAGTTTTATGCATGGATTGTTAAGAGTTTTCATGACATATTGGAATATTGCTCCAGGATGAGCTTCTTTAGCAGAGGCAGTAATGGCAGAGGCAATAGAGGCAGAGGAAATTGGCAAAGAGGTCATTGAAGACCTCGGTTTTCCATACATTTCGATGACGATCCATAAAAATTGAATCATCTTTTTCAAGATGGGTTCTTCAACCTAGATGGCCATGGGATCCTCCATCCCCGACCTAAAATACCTCCCTTCCAAGCACATCAAAAATTTTCCAGTATCCGAGTCCCTCCTCATGTATTAATGAAACCAGAACCAACTGCCAACAATGGTTGGCAAGATATTGTCCACCAGCCTACTATTCATCACCACGGTTGGCCTACTTCTTCTTTTCCATTACCCCCTCCGCCACCACCAAAGAATCAAATTGCCCAAGATGATCATGTTGTCTCACCCGTGTAGTCATCTGATGCTAGTACGAGATTAAAAACCGATGTTCCCAAGCCTGTGTAGGATAAAGGAAAAGGGGTGACCATTGCCTCCAAATCATCTAAAGAGTCCTTCAAATTTGTGTCCTCTCGCCTTCATCTTAAAGATGATTGTTCTCATGTTGTCAATGCAATTCATCCTCAAGTTTCCAATCAGCCTAAGGCTGCCACAAAAAGATCAAAAGGGGACAACAATGAAAAGAGGCCAAATGCCTCTCATAGTAAATATGGTTTTTGATGGTGTTTAATGTTAATTTTTATGTTGAAGACAGTCCTTTCACTTTGAAAATATTTTGGACAACAAGCATATATTTATGCATGTTTTTTTACAACATGGATATAATGATATTTTTGGATATGGTCATATTATATTTTGCTAATATTTAAATATTTGATTATAAATATGAGCACGAGAGTTACAAGGAAGATATTTGAATCAAATGATTGAGTTTTATATTTCATGTTTGATGATTATTAAAAGAAATAATTGGGAGTCACAAGGGGTCCCACCTATTTAATTATTATTTAATTAGACCCTTATTTATATATACTATTATTATTTGTCTCAACTAAGTTAAGCTAATTTGAATTATCTAAAGAAAGGTAGTTGAACTACCATAACTTATTGAGAAGGAATAAAAGCTCAATGAGATGAAGAGACAAAGGGGAGAGAATAGAAGGAGAACTACAACCATAAGGTTTGCTCTACACTAGTGATATACTTTCAACTTTCATTCATTCCGAGTTTACTAGAAGACTTAACCCTCTTGATGACAACATGGTCTTATTGAAGGCAACATGATGCAAAAACCGAATCACATATTTCAGTAGCTTGTTTTAAAGGTGTATGATTTATCTTTGGCAGTCTATGTATTCTTGTTTGTTTATGAATTGAATTTCATGACTGATAAATAATATCTTGCAGAGTCAAGTGGCAACATTTTGTGGCAAGTTGATCTAGATATTTAACTTCAATTTTCTTTTTGTTGTCAGAGTATTTTTGTATGGTTCCCTTCGAATGCTTCTAAATCCGACTGTGGTCCCTACCCTCGTAGGGGTTTGTAAAAAGAACTAAGTTTTGTATCTCAGAATGAAATAAATATAAAAATCAGATTACTGTTTTAGTCTCACACATGTGTTTTAATGATCTGGTTCACTCTTTTGCTTTTATCTCCATGTACACATTCTTGTAATTTCTGTACCATTCATGTAACTTTTGTTTAAGTTTATTTATTTTTCATTGTTATATATAATATATAAAAACCAGCCTTGGTCCCTTGTACTTAATACCTATGGATTAAACGATTGTTTTTTAGGATATAAACCCGGGTGACATTCCCAACTATATTTTCTTAGCCCGACAAGATTTGAAATGCTTGAGTAAGGTTTCCTATACCTTTTCCTCAACATGGTCTTCGGGCACTTTCATGTCGAAGACAACTTTCCACGACTTAATTTGTGATGGAGGATGAATATTGAAGTGGCGAGTTGGGTGGGCACCATGGTGACCACGGACACCCTCACCGAATGACAAATGGTTGAATATGGGCAAGTTGGATGATGGGTGCTCCGACAACATGAGCGCCCAACCAACCGAAAGTTGAACCGAAGGTTGTGGAGGCTCCATTCCTTGGGTGCCTGAGTGCTCTCCAAGGGAAGCCAACTAAACGACGAAGAGTGACAAGAACTAGATGACTCATATGCCTTGGGTGCTTGTCGTGCCAAGGGGAGTTGGACCAACCAGATCATGCATCAGATGTAGATCAAGGGAGAGGACTTGGGCACCAAAAACCAAAAATTGGGAAAGTTGGCCAAGTTGCGAAGAGAACGCTTGGGTGAGTCGGCCGACTCACCCAATGAACGTGCACCCCTTCACAAGGTTGAATCCTATCATGATGAAAGGGTGTGTTTTTCGGGAACACACCTATAAAACCCAAGTGAAGGAGTCATTTGGATCATAAATTTTTTTGGAGAGCAAGTATTGAGAAAAAAATTAAGCTAAGGCAATAAGGTAAGTTGAACTCAGGAAAGGTGAACTTGGAAAAACCACAGGGGTCTTGGTTATGAAGCACTAGGGAGAATATGATTGTTTGTCTTGGTAGCCAAGGTGACAAGGAAGGACGCACAAGGAGGAAGTTCACCGAAGGGAGTTGTTTTATTTTCATTCAAGGTTTTGTGTAACTGAGCATAAGCTCTTCTTGTATAAAATTTCTTATGTGGCACAAGTATTGGCTTGGTACACTTCTCTTTTGTTCATAAATAAGCTTTTGGGGTGTTAGGCCAATTTGGCCGCCCACATTCATTTTATGTTTTCACTTTGTATGAATGGTGTCTTTTACTGTTGGAATAATTCTAAGTATAAGAAACCCACTCATAACTTAAGTAATGATAGAACAAAGTGAAGGCATAGCCCAGGTTGAGTACTTTGGTGTGGTATTTCCTTTGAACAAAAGACACCGGTGCTACACGGTGACTAGGGGTGTTGGATGTTTTTGTCACCCAACCGTAGACTCGCCAGGTCCGTGACAATTGGTATCAGAGCAATGATTTTGTAGAATTTGGCAAGCTCGTTGAACACTCTACTCAAACAATAGTGAAGTTAACTTTGGGTTTGGAAACAACAAAAATTGAAGGTTGGTGCAGATTTCGTAACACAAGATTTGGGGGAAGTCTGAAGCACTTTTGGCAAGGTTTCATGAACTATGAAGGTTCTTAGGAACACATAGATGGTCGGTTCACACACAAATGATAGTGACACCGAAAAGGATCCCAGAACAACCAAATTGAGGGACCGAATCATTATCTTAGAAAAAAAGATGGATCAACTGATGGATGCAATATGCACTCATGGTGAGAAGGTCGCACAGGTAGAAACAAAGATTGGTGAAATCGTGAAGAGATTCAACGAAACTGTTCAAGAGTGCCAAGATGTTGTGAACTTGTTCATCAACACTCAGGAAGACACTCGTGACAAGATTAAGGTTGCAGAGACACCCTTGTTTCTCTCTAGACAAAGGTGAAGACTAAAAAGACACCATCACATTAATTAAATGGGTTACGGATAATGGGTCAAGGTCATCCATTTTGCAAATGTGAATCAAGATGAAAGAGCCATAACCGTATGACGGGACTCACAACACAAAGATGCTAGGCAATTTTTGTTGGGACATGGAGCAATACTTGGAACAAATGAATGGAAGTCAATATGAGTCCAAGGTAAACGTTGCTGCTATGTTCTTTAGAGGAACTGCAAAACTTTGGTGGAGGAACCGAGTTGAAGACTTGGCAGCTTGAAGGATCACCGAAAAGACCGAAAACTAGGCAGAGATGAAGGAAGCCTTGAAAGCATAGTTTGGTCCTAGAAACCAAGCTTGGGTTGCTAGGAACCATTTGTTGGATCTTTGGCATACTGGAAAGATCCGAATGTACATCAAGGAGTTCACTGGCCTGATGTTGGAGATCAAACTAGATATGTTGGATGAAGACATGATTTTCCACTTCATGAACAATTTGCATAATTGGGCACAGAGTGAGTTGTGATGTCAAAACGTGCAAACCCTTGCAACAATGATCACAAGCCCTTACAACAATGATCACCGCAAAAGACAAGCTCTTGGACTTAAAGGGTGAAGCCAAAACAAGTCCAAGCTGCGATGAAGGCCAACGTGAGAAGCAACAAGGAAAGAAGAAGAAGGATAAGGAAAAGATAAAGACAACCAAGAACAACGAAGACGGTGTGAAGCCACCGAAAACACAGAAAGAAAAGAAAACATTTTCTTGTTGGATATGTGCAAAGGAGCATTATGCTAAGAATTTTTCGTTGAAGGAAAAGGTGAACACCTTGGAGCAGGTAGAGAACCCATCTGTAGGTGTGCTATAGGTTTTGTGTGTTGATGCGGAAGCACAACTGACGATCACTCAAGACCCTGACGTGACAAAGATTAGCTATGTTTAGGAAAAAATCAATGGGAAAATGACTTTGGTGATGGTGGACATTGGTACTACTCATAACTTCATGAGGGAAGGCATCACACGAAGACTTGGATTACAATTCGAGCAAGCATGAACTTCCTTCAAGGCAGCTAACTCACGTGAACATGAAATTGGAGGAACTTCCAAGAACGTTCCTATGAAGCTTGGGGACTAGACCGGGAGGACGAACTTCACCATTGTGTCGATAGATGATTATGAAGTGATTTTGGGGCAGGAGTTCATGCGAATGGAGAAGGAATTCGCCATACCGTACACTGACTGTTTAGCTATCATCTCAGGACCAACTCCATGCTTGGTGCCTACGATCCAAGAGAGTCGAGGGATGAAGATGTCATCCTTGAGTTTTGTGGATAATTAACAATCTTCCGTAGACACTGGTGGACAAGGTGAAGAGATGGCTGAAACGAAGAACTCAAATGAAGTAGAACTATTGGAAGACTTAGAATGGTGAGTTAACAAGATTGAGAATATCTTGGGTAACATGGTGCATGCCATGGAAAAATTCATAGGTTTCTACCAAGATATTATGTCAAGGATGCAGGCAAAAGAAATGAAGAAGGGTGAACTTGAGGAACATAAAGTTGAGACAATCACTACACAAGTGCGTTGTGGAGAGGAACAACAACTATGGTACAAACGTTCCAGGAAGGAAGTTGGACTAAACACAAAGACACTTGGAGATGGTGAGTGGCCTTACGATCTAGAACTTATGCTTCTCGTGGAAGAGAGTGAAGGCCGAATTGGTTCCAATGTCCCATTGTTGATGTATTTGACATAGAAGTATGGTGATGCTCTGCAGCTTATGAAGAAATGAAACGAGGATGGAAGTGGTAGTTCGGGGAGCTGCCCCCTTTCAGTCTCAAATTAGAACAAGGGCTTGTTGGCTCGCTGTCATGAAGACAACAATGAACCAACTAGTTTCTATCGCAAGGACGCCATCAAAGATGACAAGGAACTATTGATGCAGGAGCATCGCTCACTCATCAAGCGAGCCAGCACATCAAGAAGAAAAGACAGCTGGACAACGCCAGCGCACATTTTGAAATGCTTTGGAAATTGTTGCGCCGTTCTTTAATGAAGGCATTCATAAAGAAGCGCAGTTGTATTGTAAATGGACCTTGAGCCTTTAAGCTCTCGTCCTTAGTAGATAGGAA
>SNQJ01S0058887.1:0-28323 GCA_010110895.2 Picea sitchensis | reverse complement strand
ATAAAAAAAATCTTAATAAATCAAAAAAGATTTTAAATCTTATTACTAAAAACAAAAAAAAAAACTGATCTCAATTTAGATTAAAATAAAATAAAATTGGTTGAAAAAACACATTTTAATGAAATTAATTCAAATATTTTTTTTTGAAACATTATTAATTACCATGTTGTGGTAGACGCTTTCGAGATCTTAAAAAACTCCACAAATGTGGGCATGTAAAACATAATTTTTAAGTGGTATCTCACTATTATATTTTTGATGAAGAGAGCAGACGCTCTGCAAAATAAGGTTTCTCAAGGGTTTTACTCTGGTGTTGGCATGATCGACACCCAATAACTCTCCTTCTTCACTTCTAGTGAACCATCCTTCAATAGATGATCTGATTCCACCTTCTTCACTTCTAGCAAACCATCCTTCGATAGCTGATCTGATTCCATTCATGGCATCACCAGAAGAGGGGGTGCAAACCCCCTCCTACCAAAATGGAATGATGACAAAGACAGGGGGATTAGGGATTACTCAACCACCATTCGATATTCCATCTCACCTCAGAGCCATGACCTCTTTTGATGGATCCAACAAAGGAAAAACCATGGACATCGACCCCGATTCCTCCCATCCGAAGGCAGATCATATTTGGGATCCAAGAAAGTGTCTTCCGCAAGTGTCGATGGCTCCATGAAACACATTCAACACTATCCAGATCAGAGATCATACATAGTACATGAGGGATCATGCTTTGATTGGAAAATTTCTTGGACTGTGGCCATTTGAGAAGGACTTGATGAAATGGATTCACCATTGGTGGAAGCCCAAAGGCCACTACGAGCTTCAACTGGGGTCAAAGGGTTTCTTCACAGTATTTTTTTTCAATCTTGAAGACAAAGAGCAAGTTTTTTATGGGGGTCCATACTTCTTAAAATGATTTGGATTATTCTTAAGATATTGGACATAACGATTCATCCCCAATAAGGAGGATTTCTCCCATGCACCAATCTCGATCCGACTATACTCACTCCCTCAAGAGTTTTGACTGGAAGAAATATTAGGAGGGATCAAAAGCACCCTAGGAATATATGTCAAATACTTTGAAGCAATGAGACAAAGAAGGTATACTTCTTATTCTAGAATTTTTGCATATCTCAACATCTCCAAACTGTTACCAGGCTCAATGGAGAAAAAATTTGACTATGAAAACATTCCATTCAGATATCGCAAGTGCCATGAGCATGGCCACCTGTTCAAGGACTGCCCTCTTAAAAATGTAGTTAATCCTGAGCAAGGAACCAATGGGAAGATGGAGGATGGATTTGTGATAGGAACAAAAAAACAAAGGCAAGGCCCAAGGAAACAAGCGCTCAATCAGATGAAAACCCCAAGCACCATCAACTCCTTCAAAATTCTTAGTCACTTGTCAGCTGATCTTTAGGAGACCCAAGTCCAATAGGGAAATCACATGGCAAAGACCAAAGCAAGTACCCTAGAAGGACCGGTCTTGGAACTAATTATACCCAGTGCAGAGATCACACATGGAGCAGGCGATCTACCCACTGAGGAAGGAGGAGACATGGAAATTGAAATGGACGAGAGAGAATTAGCAGGGGTAGACCTGGTTAACCTAGAAAAATCCTATCAATGAAAGGAGTTGTACACTATACCTCCAGACTAAATTATAAAAGTACACAAAATATATCTAAACTCCACAGTAGGAGAAACATCCAGAGCCAACAAAGGTCTAGGTATCCATCGATACCCCCTTAAATAAATTTGTAAAAAATCCAAAGATGAGAAGAATCGTGGTCACAAGTCCACTCAACAACTCATCCAGAAGGTAGGTAATTTCATGGTTAATTCGAGTCAAATCCAAGTGATTTATGACAGTTTCCTGCCCCTCCCCACACCTTCCTCCTCATGAAGATGATCTCATGGAACACCAAAGGTTTGAATGGGAGAATTAAGTAGAGGCTTCTATGATCTTGTATCATAGATGATAATCCAAACATACTACTCCTTCAAGAAACCAAATGTGCAGGCTCAGAGAGGGATCACATTCTCACCCAATGCTATAAACAATCTGATACTATTTACACAGACTCTAGAGGGGCCGCTGGAGAACTCACCATTCTGTGGAACCCAACCACAATCATTTTAGATGGCTTCTTCACCATTAGATGGAAAATACCAACATAATATAGAGAAATAGGTTCATATAAAAAGGGGATAATCACCAATGTTTATGGCCCCCATCTCCAGTCAGATAAGAAGAGCTTCCTACAGGGCCTGCGAGGATTGAGCAACATTTCAAGAGGACATCACTGAGTTCTCGAAGTGGATTTCAATATGATTATCTCCCTTGAAGAAAAAAGAGGGGGTATCCACGGGTTAGAACATGATTATGAGGAATTCAAAGAAACAATTGAAGCTCTGGGATTAATAGTAATAGATAACATTAATGGGGAATTCACATGGTCCAATAGGAGGTCAGGGTATCAACATATAGCATGCAGGTTGGATCACTTCATAGTTTCAGAAACACAGATGATGGAGGCATTCTCGATGGAAGCAAGTGTCCTAGCAATTTCTGGTTCTGATCACTATCTTGTTTAGTTCTTTATGGGCATTTCTAGCTCACCTAGGAAGAGGCATTTTCACTTTGAAAACTTATTTCTCACTCACCCCAACTTTCAAGAGAATCACCATCAATGGTGGGTGGATGAAACGATTTCACATGGTTCATTGATGTACCACTTTCATTAAAAGTTGAAAAAATTCAAGCAACACTTCAAGCTTTGGAACAAAACTACCTTCATGAACATATTTCAAGCCCAATAAGATTTGGAACAGAGGATGAAAAGCATTCAACAACAAATCATTCACAAGGGGTATACAAAAAAACTATAGGAAGAGGAAGAAAGGGTCAAAGAACAATTGGGAGATATCTATGCACAAGAGGAAATCCTTTGGCATAAAAAATATAGATTCCAATGGTTGAAGGAAGGGGAAAAAATACCAAGTTCTTCCAAAGGTCCATGATCTAGTGCAGACATATTGATAGAATCACAAAGTTGGAGGATGAAAAAGGTTGCATCCTAACCACTCATTTTGATATAGAGCAGAAAATGGTAAGATATTATCAAGACCTCCTCACGGAGCCCCAACCCGACTGGTCTAAAGCAATTGAGAAAATCACTCGGCATATCCCCTCTCTTATTACATCTGAACAAAATGCATCCCTTTTAAGACCGTTCACAATTGAAGAAGTTGATCAAGCAATAAAAGACATGCCTATTGGGAAGGCGCTAGGCCCGAATGGATTTACTACTGACTTTTTCCTCTATTGTTGGTCCTTGGTTAGGGAGGAGGTGTGGAAAATCATCGAAGACTCTAGAAGATGAGGACAATTTTTTCCGACACTCAACGCTACCTTCATCACCCTTATTCCCAAGGAGGAGCAGATCACTCATCCCAAGCAATTCAGGCCTATAACTCTCTGCAATGTTATCTACAAGATTCTAACCAAGGTAATCGTCCTCAGACTCAAATCAATCCTTCCAAACATCATTTCTCATGAACAATCTAGTTATGTATAAGGATGCCAAATTATGGATAGCATTTTTTTGGGTCATGAAGCTATCCATTCATTGAAAATAACTGGCAACCCTAGAATGCTAATAAAATTGGACCTATCCAAGGCCTTTGACACACTCAATTGGTAGTACATGCACTCCCTCCTCCTTTCTTTCAGATTTCGTCTAGATTCAGTCAGCTAGATCCTCACTCTAACCTCTTCATATTTCTTCTCTGTTTTGACCAATTGGGTCCCCTCTCGGCCTTTCTTACCCTCTCAAGGTATCTTCCAAGGTGATCCTATTTCCCCTTTCCTCTTTATCATCATGCTGGAAGGATTAAGTCATTACATCAAGGCCGTAGTAGCATAAGGCTCCCTTCGGGGGCTTCCACTCCATGCATTGAACCCTCCCATTTCACACAACCAGTTTTTGGATGACACCATGATGATAAGATCTCCATAATATTCCTCTGCATGAACAAAACTTGGGATGAAGTCTGGCTCCAAATTGGGAAAACTATTGCGGAGACCATATTGGCCACCACTTGGACCAAAGAGGATCTATCCCGTGACTCCAGTGAGAAGGTATTCCTCCAAGGCTTGAATCTTCAAATAATACCCTCATCTCCTCAAGCCAATGAGCACTCCAACTATGAACACAACCCCAATTGTTGGGCTCTCCCTCCACCATGCTTCATCAAGCTCAACTTTGATGGAGTGTCCAAAAGAAATCCTGGCCCAATTGGCTTTGGTTTAGTTCTCAGGGATGAGCAGGGATCAATCCTACACATTTCAACGTGAAGTATTGGATATGATTAGAATAATGTAGTAGAACTCTGGGCCCTTATCAAAGGTATCCTCCTCGCCCAACAACATGGCTACAACCAAATTGTGGTAGAAGGGGAGTCCTGGATAATTCTCAATATGATAACCAAGCTTCTCCACGAATCTGCCCCGAAAAATATTTCCCAAAGCTGGAGGCTTCTCCATACTCTTGAATTTGTACATACTATCATACAACCTCATCAAGTTCTAATTCCATCCCATATCATACGAGAAGCAAACAAGGTGGTGGATAACTGGCTTAAATTAGGGTCCACTAGATAGAAGGGGATCTAATATGTGACTCCTATCGATAGAATAATCACCCCATTATTTTGGAATGCATTTCCCTAGCACGCACAACGAACTCCCCTTGGATGGGGTTCCATCCAGTGCATAACACACATGAAAAACCACATGGAATTTAGTACACTTTCCACTTGGCTCACTAATCCTAGAGACAATAGCACATGTGGAATTTTCAGGAGGATGCCACATGAAATCAATCAAGGCATTTCGTACTCAGCCAAATTTCACTCCAGGAGAATGTCGCAGGTCAGCATGACAAAGGTTTTCATTTATAATTTCTGGTACCGGACGATTACTGGACCATTAATGGTCATGACATGGGAAAGGAGACGTAAATCAAGGAATCCTAACACTTGGGGGAAATGTCATTCCACTTATGGTTTTTATCATGTGCATCATCACAGAAGGGGAAAACAACGGGTCTAGGATTTTCTTATCTGGGAGTCCATCACTTCTGTGTTCAATATGCCGAGGGAATGAGGTCATTCGAAGTGAGGCTGGAGTGCACACATTCCATTCGGTTGGCCTATTTCTTCGGTTTTGGGTAGTGAAAATTCGAAAACTCATGGGAAGTGCTCTAGGTATCCTTCACTCAGTTTAGATAAGGCTTACTAGGAAGACAATGGACACACCTTGACTGGTTGGGTTTGTAAAATTGAATGGTTTGACAGGTGCATATGCTCTATGGGTTATGCCTCGAAATATTTCCATGGATGGACTTCCTCTGAGATCCCACCTCCAAGATCCTCTCATAGTCCTTCCATTCACAGTAATTATGCTAGGTCCTTGGGACACCCAACGTCACATCCATTGGACGCACCCTCCAATGATAATCCGAGCGCAACCAATCCGAAGGACTCTCAATACATATTTATGGCCTTATCCACACTTCAAGATATAATTTTGATCTTTGGAGTGAGGTCTTCGACATCAAATACCACCATGAACTTCTAGAACATCGCATTTCCCTGACGACGTACTTGATCACTACTCGAGATGCCTTGCCAACTCTCGCAACAACTGGAGCGATGATGCCCATCCTCCTTTCTCCTGGACAAAATTGAAGATGAGTATGATGGTAATCCAGATTTATGAGTAGAACAAAATGAAACCACATATTTATAATATTAACACATAGAAATAGTGAACAATAACAAAGATATAGTAAAACTTGACTTCTATTAAATAAAAAAAATATGTAAAATGCAGACTGAAAACAAGCTTGCTAGAATGGTGGAAGCTTATATTTGAGAAGAGATGTGACGACTATGCTCATTCGAAATAAGATGAGTACAATGAGGCTCTGAAGGCATTTTTACAATAAACATGAGTGCCAAAACCCTATACATAAAAAAACCTAACTCTAGGAGATGAAGCACCAAAAGTCATGTGGGCATCGTTGGGATAAGTTACTACATCAACTTCCTAGGGTCATAAATTTTGCATACAATCTCTGTTTAGGGAAAACGATATCTCATTGGAACAATATTGATGAGGATATTCATTTAGGTTGCTCAGTCAAAGCCTTTGTCTATTATTGAGGTTCCCGATCGTGAAAAACATCATTTAGGCCCTCAAAATGGCCTCGAAAGTTGGGGCTGCTAAAAATAGTAAGTTGCTGAAAAACTGTTTTGAGCCATCGAGATCCTCCTAGATCAATCCTCCCCCTTTAGGAAGCAATGGTATCCATTGCATTGAGTTCCCCCATTAGATGAGGAAATTTCTGTTGAATTTGGCCCCGGGTGAGCCACTTGCCTTGGTGCAGGAGCTACCCTACTTTGACAACCCGATAAAGATGGATCCTCTGCTGGCGAGTGCCCTTGACCTATGTGCCCATGATTTGATTAGTGGATTCCTGTTCCATGTAGTCAGGGTTGAGCTCTTTTGGTGTCAACTATTCATTGATCTTCGAGGTGTCCAATAATGGTGGAAAGTAAGGCTGAAGGAGGTCCACATTGAACACTAGGTGCAAGCCAAGGAAGGGGGGAAGGTTGAGCTCAAAATTGTTGTCACCCACAACCTTGGTGATGGTGTAAGGTCCATAATTGAGTGGACGAAGCTTCCAATGAGGCCCTTTAAGGCATTCTTTCTACAAGTGCAACCAAAATTTGTCTCCCACCTGAAACAAGTGTGACACCCGGTGTTGATCATGGAACTGCTTGTACTTAGCATTGGAATTTTGTAAAATATCCTGAACTTGTTGGCAGATGTGTTGGATCCTCTTAATGAACTGGGTGGCTTTGTCAACTCCAGTTGGATCATGCGGTGAGTCTTTCGGGGTGGCCGCAAGGGGTAGTGAAACATCCATGGGAGCCAATGGTTGAAATTCCAACCCCACGTGAAATTGGTTGTGGTCGGTTGAGCTATGTATGGCTCTATTGTAGCTGTGATGAACATAGGGAAGACTCTCATAACATGTGCGGGGGTGCTTATAACTGTACATGTACAAGATGCGCATGATCATTCGGTTGACGACCTCGGTTTGACCATCTGTCTGGGGGTGGAAGGAAGTGGGCTTGGTGAGTTTGGTGTCCAACAGTGACCAGAGGCTCAACAAGAATGTGTTGAGGAAACAACTATCCCGATATGAGATAATGGTTTATGGGATCCAAAAGTGTACCCACACTCGTTCAAAGAAGATCTTGGCAATGGCCTCCGTTGTTATGCTCTTCTTCCAGGAGACCATAATCACCATCTTGGAAAAGTGATCAACAACCACAAAAACAAAGTCATTTCCCTGGTTGGTGGATGGAAGGCCCGACATGTACTCCATTGAGATGGATTCCCAGGGGCTGTTATGAGTAGGAAGAGGATTGTACATGCCTTGTTTCTTAGTGGCTGGTTTCGCAATAGCGCATGCAGTGTAGGATCATATATACTTACTGACATCCTGTCAAAGTTTTGTCTAGTAGAAATTTCACTGCAACACTGCCACTATCTTTTCCACACCAAAGTGTCCTGCCACCCGACTATAGTGGGATTCCCAAATCAGCTTCACTCGCTAGCTTGATGGAACACAGAGTTGGCCCAGATGGAATAGTATACCATAATAAAGATGGAAATTAGTGACAACTGTGTTTGTGCCCAACATTTGGTAGGTGTTGGCGAAGTTAGGATCTGTCTCATAGAGGTGGGGCCATTTAGAGGTCTCATGGCTGCAAGAATCTAGCACTGTGGTGAGTGTCACAACTGGATTTCGACTGAGGCAATCAACAAATTGGTAGGTACTTCCTATTTTATACTTGATGTTGAGGTGGAACTGTTGCAAATATGTGGACCACTTCTGATGGCGGTCATTCTACAATTTTCCTCGTGTCTGCATGAACTACAGTGGCTTATGATTATTGTGGATGTCTATCTCCTTATCAATAATGTAATTCCTCCACTGGTGACAGTATTGCACAATGGAGTACATTTATTTGGCATAAGTAGGGTACTTATTAACAACATTTGATAGTGTCTCACTATGATAGGCCATGGGGTGGCCGTGCTGAGTGATGACTACACCCACAACATAGTTTGAAGCATCTGTCTAGATCTCAAAGGGTTGTTGCAGGTCAGGTAATGAAAGCACTAGGGCTGAGAACAAGCACTGCTTAATATCATTGAAATATTTCTGCTGAGATATGCCCCACACAAATTTTTCCTTACCACCACCCCTGGTTATTTGATTGAGGGCCCATGCAACATGGGATAATCCCAACACGAACCTGCGATAGAAATTGGCAAGGCCTAAGAAGCTCTAAAGATCAATGAGCATGGTTGGGGTTTCCCAGTCATGGATGACTTGGATCTTGGTTGGATCAACATGCACACCATGCTTATCAACAATGTAACCTAGTTACTAGACCCTGTCCACGACGAAGGAGCATTTTTTCAAGTTGGCATTTAGCTTGTGCTGTTGCAGAGTGTGAAAAACCTGATGAATATGATGCAAGTGCTCTTCCCAAGTCTTGTTGTATATGAGGATTGCATATAGACTCACCACCAAAAAAGAATTAGTGAAAGGCCACAATATATCATCCATCATCCTCACGAAATTTGATGGGCATTATTATCCAGACTTCAGATCAATCTTACTGAAATATTTTCCCCCCTTGAGCTGATCAAGGAGATCGTCGATTCAGGGAATTGGGTACGAGTTCTTGATTGTGATTTTATTTAGGGCACGATAATTGTTGACGCTTGAATCCGTTAGGACCGAAATGACAATCTCACGAGGATATAAATCCCCCTGCATTTTTTGTAGATGTGGTGCTCCTCTTTAGATTTTATTGGGACTTCTATATGTTCAAAATGTGGGACTTGACATAAGTCCATCGTAGTAATTCAAGAAACATAAATATTGCGAGAAAATAAAAGGAAAATGCTTGTTTTCTTTTTAAAGAAAGTTCTCGAGAAAGGACCAGGAATCACACACTTCACACATTTAAAGAAAATAAGAAAAAAATCCTCACATCCATCATAGTTTAAGATACAAATTTCTGATCACATTAAATAAAAAAAAATGATACACATGCAAAAGATAACTTTAACAGAGTGGACACATGGGAAGCTCAAATACAGATAATGATAGATCAACCTCAAATACTTTATATTCTGAAAACAAGGTTACAAAGAACAATCGAGATTGTTCCCAAAGTATCTCTCTTGAAATTTCTAAAAGATATATAGTCTGTTACATATTCTTTGAAATTTAAAATGTGTTTGTCTTAAAGACTGGGATTGGGGCTCCCGCGGACCATAAATTAAATAAATACAGAAATAATATCTTAGAAGGAAGACAGTGGGCGATAGGAGAACAAAAAGACCTGGTAAGAAGAAACAATGAGTTATCAATCTTCGGTTAAACCTTTCTAGTGAAAGAGGTGGAATAACTGGATGAAGAACTTGATAAAGAAAAATAAGTATGTGATCAACATGAACTGCTATGATGGTCTCTCCTCCTCTTTTACTTGCTTGTTGATGTCCTTCTATCATGTTCATCAATGGTTACATGAATCGTCTCAACTTCTTCTTTCCCTTCATTGGTCAGTTTATCGATAGATTTCTTAAACCATTCTTCAATGTAACTTTTCATTAGTGCCACATTGATTTCATGCCAGATTTTGATGTTCAATAGCTCTCCCTCCAAGTCTCTAAGATCAAGGGAAATGCCATGTAATGATTCTTCAATATTTTGATTTTTTACGGAGTAATCCACTAGCCAGTTATCTATGGCATCCTCATCATATTCAATTATACCATAGAATTTTTCAATTGACAATCCTTTAAAAATCTCAACTTTCTCATCTAAATGTTGTTTTGTTAGGAACAATGAGTTAAGGATCAACTTGGGATATTGGACTTCGTTAGTGCTTCTGGCTAGGTCCACCTCCATGAGATTTTTAAATAGTTCTTCCCTCCTTGATATCGCTTGGATGTATGCTTGAACAATTTTATTCAAGTTCTTTATCTTTTCTTTCCATCACGCGTTCAGCTTCTTGATCCGACTTAAAGAGGGAAGGTCCTCCTCTCTTCTCCTTAGCTCTAACATGTTGGAAAATTTAACACCAAACGGTACCACAACATCAAGGTAAAAACCTTCTTCATTTTTTAGGTCATATTGCAAATACTCATGGAAGGAATGCACCCTCGAGCCAAATTAAATCATGTTCTTTGAAATTTCCCAAGCTTCTGTGATTAGTGCCAATATTTTCTTGATATTATTCTCCACATAACTTCTGGCTGATGTAAGTAAGCTTTAGGGTCCTTTTAAACTTAGTAGTGGGTGTGGTGGGGCCAACTATTGCCAAAGGGATGGAAAGGAGTGGAAGAGGATTTAAGGTCTCTTCCAATTCCTTAATCCTCTCCTTTAACTTTGTATTTTCTTCTTCGATACCACCAATGGAGTCATCCAATGCATCGTTGATTGCTCTATGGATTTTGGAAATCTGGGAAGGCCACATATTTACTAGGTTAACCTCTGAACAAGATTTCCATTTTTTATTCTTCAAATCACTCTTTTCAATAATTAATTTCTTAGATTCGCTGTCAAAGACAATGCTCTGAAACACAAATGAATCTTCCTCATCGAAGGTCTCATTCTCAATAATTTCCAACGACAGATTCTGGTGGGCCGTGCCTCCTAGCTGATCAATGTTAGGAAACATTTTCTCGATGTCAGCCTCGAGCTCCATATCTTCGAGGGAGAATATTTTGATTTCACTTTCGGTGTGATGTTCTTCTTCCTCTTGTACAATATTCTTCCTCTTCTTTCTCAAAGGAAGTTTATGTGAGCTTTCAATTTTTCCTAGAGGGGGGTTCTTGTCTCCTCCTTTGCCTGAACTACTGTTGATTACTTTTCTAGATGGGTGGGCCATTGGAGCACTGATCCGAGATGTTGTAGTCTTAGGAATAATAGTTGGGGACTGGGCACTCTTCTCGTTGGGACCCTTTCCTTTATGTTTGTAAAATTCATTGGTACTGAGTATTGTCTCCAAGTTGCCAACAATGTGAGTAGGAGTGCCGAAGTTATTATATTCTTCTTCTCCTAAAACAATGTGGATAAATAAATTTCTAAAACCCACTGTTAACATATGTTCCACGAAAATTCCATTAGGATCAAACCCTTTTATCTTTTTATCATACTCGAGATTCAAGTTGTGGAAGTGGTTTGTAAATTTATCGATTTTTTTCATATTTTTGAATACAATGTCCCAAATTTTCCAAGGCAATGGTATGAATTGATTTTTTTCATTTCTCATGAAAAAAGTGCAGCCAAAAATTATATTGCCTTGAAACTTCTGTAATAAACATTCTGTCAGATATATGGCATGGAAAAAAGGAGGGATTTTCCTTAGAACCGAAAACCCCGATAGCATTGTAATTTTCCATTTGCACCAAGGTCCCCTTTTTATCTAGGAATTTACTTTCTTGGGTAGATATTCTTGGGATACATTTTCCAAACAACAATCCTTTAAATAAAAATACAAAGTCATTGAAAACTTCACAAAAATGCAAGGAGGCTTTGTGCCTCCACAATGCTAGGTACCAAAATGTCATTGGGTCAAATTCACAATTCACCTTCTTGCAGATAGACAATTTAGGAAATTAATAGCAATGTGCTATCACAAATACCAAATAAGAGGCCATAAATAATTTCTTATCTTTTTTGTATTGTGACAATTAGGAAGAGATTTCAATGGAAATTAGTTTTTCCCAAGTGAAGATGGCTTTCTCCTTGATAGTAAAATATAAGATATAAAGAATCATATGGGAAATACTGGCGGTATTTTCTTGGCCGATCACTCTGATGAATAAACAAGAAATTTCCCGAAAGGGGTTTTTGAACGAGTTGACCTGTAACCTAGTGATATATTCAAGGATGACCACGAGATTCTCCAATAATTTAGGCAAGAGGTCCAGGCCATTGTCATTCTTTTTCAAAAATTCCTTGCAATCTTCACCTTTGAAAGTGAGTGTTGGCTTTGGGAGTTTTAGAATTTTACAGAACACTTGAGGTGAAAAGGAGATGGGAGAATGGTGTTGAAGTTGAATAATCCGATGACTTGGTATATATTTCTTAGTACACCATGAAACCATTTACTTGCAGTCAAATACCTCAGGAACACAACTTGCACGAGCAATTCCAGACGTTCAAATTACTTCCGTCTGAGCAGAAGGGGATGAATAGTAAGAATTTTTTCTTGACCACTGAAAGTTCTGGTCCTCACATCCAAAAATGTTCAGAGTATCTCCATAGAAATTTTGTCAAGATGTGACTTCCATAAGTTGAAGAGAGCGTTCTTTTAATCCTCATTATATTTTAAATCAGCGCGTGAGTGGTATAATATAATCTTCCATAAATCGTGCTTTAATGTGGTTCAATAAGAAATCTCCTAGAGCCCTTCAATTATTAATTACGATCTTTATAGATCCTACATGATGAGTTATTAGCATTAAACCATAGTAAATGCATATTGGGAAAATCACAAAGGTGGAGGGGACGGATGAGAGCGCTTAGGATTTGGGATTTTTGTGAACCCAAGAACTCGCGAACGCGCCAATGCGAAAGGTAAAAAATTGACTAAGTGTTGTAACATGGTCAATAGGAATCAATATAAGAGAGATGAGATACTTAGGATCTCGGGGATTCCAATGGTAAAAATGTAGATCGCGGATCTTTTGGGTGCAAAATGTATATCACGAAACATGGGATATGAAAGCCGGAACTCGCCAACCCGCGACTGTAGAAATGGTTAAGTATAGGATGATACGACGATCGATTAGACTCATGATATGGGAATAGGAAGTGAGATCTTGTGAGTCCGCCAACCCACTAACCCGCCATTTAAAAAAAAAAAAACTAAGTATAGTGACTAGAAAGGGAGAATAGAAGGGAGAAAAGAAAATTGGGAATTTTGGTAAGTATAGAAGAGGGAAAAGAAATGGACAAAAGAATTTGGGAAAATAGAAAAGGGGAGGGGAATTTCGGAAGTGGGAATTGATATCAATAGTAATCAATGCAGAGTCGCCAGGTTCCATCTTTCTTCTGCACCAGCACGATTGGACTTCCACAAGGGGATGAGTTGGGTCGGATGTGCCCCACGTGGAGCAGTTCTTGGATTCGACGCTTAATCTCTTCACTTTCTAGCAGAGACCAGAGATAGAATGACCCATTGGGTAGCAGTGCGTTGGGGGTCATATTGATGGGATTCTTGAGCTAACAATGTAGAGGTACCCCAATGGGTGATGAGAAGATGACTTTGTATTCTTCCATGACCTTATCCACTTGATTCTGCTGCATGGAGAGGTCGACCGCAGAGGCCATGGATGTGGTTGCCACCTTTCACTCACTCTGAGAACAAATCATGAAGAATAAAAACTTCCCGGTCTGATAAATGTCCTTCCTGCATTGCTTGTTAGAGATCAAGGAAATAACACTAGGTGGGACTACCTCGATTATCCTGTACAATTTCTTGTTCAAAGTAATAATAACATTGTGATGCCTAGACTAATATACAACTTGACGTTTCCACAAATAAGGTTGTCCCAAAAGAACATCACAAACTTCAAGGGGAGAAACATCACACAATACCTCATATTTGAATGGCTTGATGCCGTATGAAAGGAGACACTATTGGCTGACATGAAGATTGATTCCTTGACGGAGCCATCCGATGGTGTAAGGATGCAGGTGCAGTGTTTTTGGCAGGTCTAGCTTCTTGACAAATTTTGCTGAAATGAGTTTCTTTTGGCTACTGCTATCAATGATGAAGTGCATCAGAGTGCCCTTCACCCACATATTTGAATGAAAGAGGCGCTTGCCTTCTTCTGGATCATCAGGTTCACTGGGCTGGATCTTGGTGGTAGCAATGGTGGAACTAGGTTCAACGTTAATGGTATGTCTCCCCTTTTCTGGTTCTGATTCAGAGTCGGAACCCACATTTTATTCATAGGCTTTTACATAGGCTTTGAGTGGAAATCAACAATGTTATTCATAGGCTTTGAGTGGCAATCAACAATTTTATTCCAGGGGATCTTATGGAATTCACACCACTTCCTGATATCTTTCTTCGTCTTCCCATTGTCCTTCTTTTCTTGTGGCTTGGGATAGTTTTCTTGAGGTTGCCCATATTTTCTCTGTCCTTTGTTCTGCGGGTTGGGGATGCCCTTTGTCTGCTTCTATTTTGAGGGGTTCCTAGACCCAAACTGTCGCGTCTTTTGTTTAATCTTTTTCTCGATTTTGATGACATATCGATAGGCCATGCCAAAGGATGAGATGTAAAAAAACTCCATTTTTGTCTAGATGTATCTATATAGACCGTTGTGGTACTTGAGCACCGGATGTGGATGATAATATTTGATACCCAACTTGGTGCAAAAGGTATGGAAGACATTTGTGAACTCTAGCTCATGGCGACTCTTGCTCCAACAAACAATTGTCATTTTCTAATAGTTTTTCATGAAAGGTAACTTATAAAACATTTACTTACAAAAAAACAAACAAAAGTTTTAAGTTCTAGGCCATACTAGTACAAATCCATTTCTATGGTGGATTGTGATCAACATGTACGTTTGGTTATTTTTGTAAAAAACATTTTACAGAGTCTACACAATCAGGAGTTACTAAAAATAGGATTATGAAATTACTTTAATTTTGGTTGTATTAATTGAGATGTTTTATATGGGTTTATGAGTTTATTAAAGTTAATTATGAGATATATTTGTAATCTAACTTCATTATGAATGAAAGGAAGTAGAGGTGTAGAATATGTTTCTGACACTGATCTATGAGAAAAGAATGTGCAAAAACTTAGAAAAAAATAGTTGCAAACAAACGAAATAAACAACAAACCATTAACAACACAATTTTCTAAGAAAAACTCTTTCAAAAAACAAAAACCCCACACTCTCAATCACACTCAATGTATTATTCAACAACTAAATGGTTACAACACATAGTCTCTATGCTCTCAACAAGAGTGTTCAACATTAGCATAAGGATTATGGATAAATTTCAATAGCATAACAATAAGTTAAAATTTACACTCTATTTTCCTCCAACCCTAGCACTGAATAAATATGCATAACAAAACGATAAACCATTTATAGTTTTTCAATTCTAGAGGTTGGAAACCACCAACGAGTAATTGACCAATTGTTTTTGCATAACATTCATTACCTGCTAGTGTTATGCATCTATTCCTTACCACTAGTCAACATTTATTCCTTTCTATTTCTTTGCATTTATTCCCTACCACTAATCTACATTTATTCATTGCTACTACTCATCAATCATTACTTGTTCCACTATAGGACTGCAAGGTGTATAATTCAAATGTCCCAACATTCTCCCACTTGTCATATAACTTGCAATAGAATAATGGAGAATGTGTCAAACTATGAGCTAATTGTCAGGGGCCATAAGGCCCATAGACTCACAACACCCCAATTTTACCTATGCTCAACAATTTTGTCAATGCATCTGGAAAATTTTGTAAAGTGTCAACTTTCTCTAGTATCACCTTTCCATCTTCTACCATGTCCCTAAAAAAATGGTATTGGATATATATATTCTTTGTCTTCACATGAAAAGTTGGTTTCTTAGCCAAACAAATGGCATTGTTACTATTACATTGAACTATCATATCTCTCTAACTTAGCCCTACTTCTGAACATAACTTCATAAGTCAAATGGCCTCCTTTAAGTCATGAGTAGTTTCCATATATGTTACCTATAAAATGAATGAAGCAACCACAAATTTTTGCTTGCTCATCCAACTTATTTCTCCACCAAACAATCGAAACACATATCCACTCATAGATCTCCTTCTATCTATATCCCCTTCCCAATTAAAATCCACATAAACTTGTATATACACTAAGTGTGGGTCCCTTGAAACATCACTATGATAGAAAATGGAAAATTCAGAAGTACCTCACAAATACTTGAAAACCCTCTTCACTGCATCCCAATGTTCACATCCAGGATTAGTCATGAATCGACTCAAGAATCCCATTTCTTAGGCAATGTCTAGTCTAATACAGACCATATAATACATCAAACTACTATCTACACTATCATAATGAACATAATCTATCTCCTCCATCTTTGCGAGACACTGCTCAACTGAAAGTTTAGTTCCCATAGAAATCAAAATACTCAATGGTCTGCAATCTACCATGTGAAAATTTTGTAGCACATAGTTTACATTCTTACTCTGGCTCAACCAAAGATTTTTATTTTCTCTATCTCTTTTTTTTTTTAATGTCTGGCGGAATCAACAACTAGTTGGGCACGTGTTCGCGTTACACGTGGCCGTGTTATCCAACTACTACCACTATAACCTCCAGGTGTGCCCACGATGCCCCTTGTGTGACACACATTGTAAGTCGGAGGGAGTTGAACTTGAAACCTCATGGAACTTCATTTTCACGGCACTTGCCAATTGAGCTGCCCCCCCGGGGGCTTAAAATTTTTGAAGGACATGGGGGTGGGCTTTGATCCACTTATGTGTGCACAGGTCACGATAGCATTTAATATGGTATCTCTGGGTGCAACCACACGTTCGACCACTACCTCAAGTTGTCCCCATGGCTCTAGGTAAAGCCCTCATGAGAATTTAACCTTGCCCAATGGTAAAAAACTCCTCGCTTTCCACCATTGGATCCAACCCCTTTGGGCATTTTTTCTATCTCTTTTGATCTCCATTCCTAAGATATATTTTTCATTCTGCAAGTCCTTCATATCAAATTGTGTTGACAACTGAGACTTTAAATCACAAATCACATCCTTACTATTACCAAATAATAACATATCAGCTACATATGGAGTGATAACAAGGAAATGACCACCATATTGTTTATAATACAAAGTGATTTGATTTGGATATTAGAAATCCCAGTCCCAACACAAAAGAATTAAAATTTTGGTACCACATTATGGGAGACTATTTGAGACCATATAAAGACTTTTTTAACTTGAAAACCAATGATTCTTTACCCTTTTCAACATAATGCTCTGGTTTTGCAATATAGATACCTCCTTCAAGTGACCATGTATAAATGTTGTTTTCACATCCATCTATTCGATCTCAAAATCAAAGATTGTTGCTACAGATAATAGGAACATAATGTATGCTAACTTAAAATTTGAGGAAAATATCTCACCAAGGTATATCCCATCAAATTGGGAATACCCTTTTTCAATCAACCATGCCTTATGCTTTTCAACATTTCCATATAAATCAATCTTCTTTTTGAACACCCATTTACATTTAACGGGTTTCTGTACATCATGCAACAATACCAAGTCCCATGTATAATTATTTCTAATTGAAACCATTTCCTCATCCATGGCTAATCTATAGGACTCATTATCTTCTATCTCCATTGCCTCTTTCATAGTTCCAGGCTCATCAATATTAGCAAATAAAGAAAATATACATATGAAATCATATGGAATGAAAATATACATGTATAGTTTCCTTGTTTTCCAAGTGGACCTCCGTAAAGTTTGAGGTGGAGTTTATTCCTCCTCTTCCAAACTCTTTGAACCGTCCTCCTCATAAGGTCCATCATGAACTTCTTGTTCATTTTCTGGTTCATATTTCTTTATCTTGGGTTATAGTTGAACCATTGACTTCTTCTCATCCTTTTCTGGTTGCACTACTATGGGGGAAGGATCAACTTCTCTCAAAAATATCATTCTTGTTATACAAACAATTTCCATTCATGATATCCCAAAGCTTGGACCCTCTCACACCTATGTCATAGCTAAATATACATTTCATAGCCTTTTTATTCAACTTCGACTACTTCTCCTTATACACATGATCATATGCCGCATAACCAAAAACATGAAGATGATGAAGTGAGGGCTTCTTTCCCATCCAAACTTCCATAGGAGTGTGTTACTGGGATATTTCCCCCATGAACTTGGGTCGTGTCATAGTAGAACGAGACTAGATATAGAATATTAAATCTACCCTCGCAATCAAACATGCAGAAAAAGAATAACTAATTTTTCACAGAGAGAGATAGGAAAAGGAGAGAAGAGAAGGTGTGCACCTTAAACCCTTCGTCTGATGTCGATCCTTGCTCCTGCTTCTCAAAACTCTCTTGGTATTTTCCAGTACAAGCTTGCAATAAGAGACCTAGATTACATTGCAACGAGGTAGTTATAGGTCCTAGTAACATATATCACAGGTATACTTCAAAGCATATATGAAAAAACATGAACATATCAGATTGCAATGAAACAAATGAAAACAAGATTGAAAGGAAAGAATACTCTTCTATTAATGATTGAAATAAGAGAGTTAGTTACAACTTGACGCTGCTTCTAGCATCACTTTAGAATTAATCACCTAGGTTCCTCCTGAAGTCCTTTAGGCATCAACTCAATGAAACTCTTCCTTGGAGAGTCCGATAAGGATAGGATCACACCTTATGACTATATACGAGAGGAAGTAACTCTGGAAAAGGAGCTTCTAGGTTGGGGGAAAACTTCTCAGAGGATGAAGGGGAAGGGAAGTTTACTCAATTTTCTTAGCATAACCTTGCACCATCATAATTTTCCTCATCATTTCCCCCAAAGGTTATTTTATACTCTCCCAAATGGGTTAGGTAGGTTGAAATCCATTTTTTATGGGCTTGGGGATGATGGGAAATAAGCCCAACCGAAAAACCCACCCGAAATCTTGGAATTATTTTATTTTTCATTATTTTTTAGGGAATCAGTGGGTTTCACACTGTAAAGGCACCTATATCTGCATGTTTCTCAAAGGAAACCCACGGATATGTTCAAAATTCATGTTTTTTAGATGACTTGGATGAGGCAAGGTGGGATTTTGATTTTTCCAGCCAAAGGGAAGGGGAGGCCATAACATAAATGCATAGGTGTGGAATTTTTGGCTATAATAGATGCCCCCTAATGTGTGAGGTTAGAAGGGAAACATGATGGCTGAAGTATATTACAACTCTGAGTGATGAGGATGCATTGAAGTAAACTCATGAAGGTTCCTGAACAAGTGATCCTAAAACAAAAACCACCAGTCAAGATCAAATAATATTTTTCTCTTCCCAAGTCGAGAATACCCATGCTCATGAGTGATGCAAGCATGGCTGCCAAATCAAGTACACTGTGGATCCATGGTACATATGAAAGTATGAATAATGTCTGTGGCCACGAGAAATACACAGTGGATCCATGTGATATATAAAAGTAGAAAACATGGCAACGAGGAATACATAGTGGATCCATGTGAAAGTAGATCATAGCCACAAAGAGATATAAAGTGGAGTTATGTCTCAAAATCAAGAAAAAAGGAAATTTGGGACCAATGGAGTGATCAATTTGATCCTCTGTAAGTACCAATGTATGTGGGGTGGTACAATGTATGTCGGGTAGGATAAAAAAAGATGCAATGCTCATACTTCATTCGAAGTCTTCAAAACAATTCACCGTGGTACGAGTCTACACTATGTGAATAGATGTACTGGGGTCAAACACAGTGAGACACTGTTTGATTATCGATCATTTATCTATATCATTAACGAAGACAAGACAAACCACCGATGATGATGATGGGTGTCAAGGTACCATGGTACAATCTAACAAGTGTGAATAAATGAGTTGATGTCGAACACCTGGTAGAATCTATTGATGATGGGACATTGATGTATTCCCACTATCAATAGCGAGGGAACCTACCATTGATCACTGCAAGTCCCAAGGTACCAAATATGACTCTAGATCCCTATCCTATAGCAAGATGTGTTGAATTTGATAGGAAGAGATCCACTGGAAGGAAGGCATTAAGGAATCCTCCATCATCCATCATGAGGGGGTAGAAGAAGGCCAAAGATTTGGAAGGACTCAAACGAAAATATTGTAAGGACCACACCGAGGTATATCTCTGGCATGCACCAGATCAAATAATGCATGACAAAGACTATCTAAATAGTATCCAATGATGAAGACTACTGGAAAATATGAGGAATACACCAATGGAGTCAAATTAAAGCCAAGGTACCACATGAATCCCTATGTGTGATGATTGTTGTTGATGTCGAACATAAGGGAATCTGCTCAGTCAACAACCAATGATGTTTTGTCATCTTCTGAGTGCAAGGTCACCTATCAATGATGGAAATAGGCCCAGTGTGAAGCTCTAGGTCATACTCTCAGAGAAATGTGTCATAGTCGATAAGAGCATACTCACCAACAATAAGTCATTGGGTACCTTCCATACTGGCACGAGTAAGAGACATAGATACTTGTGATGATGAGATGAAATTGACTGACTTAGGAAGGCCGACTTGCAAGGTAAGAGATTTAACTACAACATGGCTAACTTAGGTTGAAACTTCCCTTGAACAAAAGAAAGACACATTATGTGACTTAGGTAGCGTGACTATAAACTGGGATAATTTTTTTATAAAGGAGGCATGAAAAAACGCTCCATATGGTTGTAAGAATAACCAAATGGGGGAGATGAAACTCAATAACGAGAAAAAAGTATCCTAAATCCATACTAGACCCAAAACAAAAAGGTTTTTAAAAAACCCTACTTTCACACAGGTCTGCGACTGTGTGCGCAAAAACTCGTGGATATCCATTGTTTGTAAGCTTGCAACTCACAGATGTACGCGCGATTTAGAAGGGAAAAATGAAGATGGATCTGAAATTTTGAAAAAATAAAAGGCCACACCATAAAGGGGGGATTCTAGACACCTGGGTAAGATACCTGAGAGGCTAAAACTTTACACAAGAACTCAAGAAAACATAGAAAAATACTAAAAGGAGGAGAAAATAAAGGCACCCTAGAAACTGACCCAAACTAGGACCACGTCCCCAGTGGAGTCGCCAATTCTGTTACTGGGATATTTCCCCCGTGACCTTGGGTCATGTCATGGTAGAGTGAAATTGATTATAGAATATTAAATCTACCCTCACAATAAAACATGAAGACAAAGAATAACTACTTTTTCACAGGGAGAGATAAAAAAAGGAGAGAAGAGAAGGTGTGCACCTTAAACCCTTCATTTGTTGTTGATCCTTTCTCCTGCTTCTCAAAACTCTCTTGGTATTTTCTGGTACAAGCCTATAATAAGAGACCTAGATTACGTTGCAACGAGTTAGTTATAGGTCCTAGTAGCATATATCAAAGGTATACTTCAAAGCATATATGAACACACATGAACATATCAGATTGCAATGAAACAAATGAACACACGATTGAAAGTAAAGAATACTCTTCTATTAATCATCGAAATAAGAGAGTTAGTTACAACTTGACGCTGCTTCTAACATCGATTTGGAACCAATCACCTAGGTTCCTTCTGAAGTCCTTCAAACATCAACTCAATGAAAATCTTCCTAGGATAGTCCGATAAGGATAGGAGCACACCTTATGACTATATACGAGAAGAAATAACTCTAGAAAAGGAGCTTCCAGGTTGGGGGAAAAATTCTTAGAGGATGAAGGGGAAGGGAATCTTGCTCAATTTTCTTAGCATAACCTTGCACCATCATACTTTTACTCATCATTTTCCTGAAAGGTTATTTTATACTTTCCCAAATGTGTTGGGGAGGTCAAATTTGTTTTTGTACGAGCTTGGGGATGTTGGGAAAAGAGCCCAACTAAAAAACCTTATTAAAATATCAAAATTATTTTATTTTTCATTATTTTTGAGGGAATCCGCAGGTTGCACACTATAAAGGCATAGATTTCCATGCTTTTCCCAAAGTAAACCCACATATATGTTCAAAAGTCATGTTTTTTAGATGACTTAGATGAGGCAAGGCGGGATTTTGATTTTGTAAGCCAAAGGGAAGGGTAGGCCATAGCACAAATGAATAGGTGTGGAATTTTGGGATATAACATGGTGTTATACACAAGATATAATGAGGAAGACCTATTAATCAATTGACATGCAATAGAAATCACTTCTACCCAAAACTTATTCTATAATTCAAATCCACTAAGCATACTCCTATCTCTCTCCATCAATGTTCTATTCAAATTTGTTCTGCAACATCATTCTATCGAGTCGTATATTGATTTGTATTATGTATTTCAATGCTATTCTCCTTACAAAATTTATCAAACTCTGAAGAACAAAAGTCACCCCATTATCAATCCTCAACACCTTAATCTTCCTACTAGTATCATTTTCCAAGAGAGATTTAAGCTCCTTAAACCAACTAAAAACGTCATATTTAGTTTGAAGAAATATACCCATGTCCTTCTAGAATAATCCTCAATGAATGCCATATAATACAAATTCTTAGAAATTAAAAAACTTTAACTAGACCAAATACATCATAATTAATTAGGTCTAACAATTGAGAAGATTTGTGAGCACTAGAATAAAATTGAACATGGTTTTGTTTTCCATATATGAAATTCTTGAAAAAATCATATTTAGGAGCACTATCATTCAATTAGTCAACAAGATTTTTGCTTTTCAAGGCCCATAGGCCCTTCTCACCTATATGGCTCAACATTTGGTTCCATAGCATTGTTTTCTCTACAATAACTTGCTTTTTAAAGCAAGAGTTTGTTTAGGTACCCAGAACATGAACATAGGAAATATATATAGGTTATGATTGTGAATGTGTAGATCCTATAGATATCTCCATTGCAAAAATTGAATAAATATTACACTCATATTACACGCATCAAGTTGGAATAGAGTTCCCACTCCAACACCCTTAGAGAGTACCACAACTCCTCAAACCATCTTACAACCTTTGTCAAAGAAAAAAAAATTACACACCCACATCATTAAGTGTGCTTACTGATAGTAGGTTTTGTGCCAAGCCTGAAATGTGAAAAAATCCATTGATCCCCTTTACTTTTCCATCCGGGAATCTAATATATACTCTACCATAGACAATTATGCTGAGAGGAGAGTCATCACCAAGGTGTACCATCCCACCATCATATTTTTGGCATACTATAAAAACTAGTGTTGATGGGAAGTTATGTGGAAGGAAGATCCATAGTCTATCAACCATGCACTCTGGCCTACATGAATTGCTAAAGCTACAACAAAGGCATCTCCACCATCCTCTTGAGACGATTTTTTAGACTCATCATTGGAAACATTATTTTCCTTCTTACTATTCTTTTTCTCTTGCAGCTCCAACTTTTGTCCTTGAAATTTGTAGGAGACTTATGTCTTCCATAGGATTTAGATCTTCCCTTTTCTATATTCTTGCCTTTCTCCTTTGATATATCATAACCCTATATTTCATAGTATCACCTGGTGATTTAAATTCTTCCTCCAGTCGTATTTCATTGTAAATAATATTTCATTCTGCAATGATTTACAAAAAAGAAAAAGAAAAACAAAAATAAAAAGGAAAAAGAAAAAAGATAAAAATAGAAAATATGAAAATAGGGTATAAAAGAAAGAAATAAAGAAAGAAAATAAAAGAAAAAGAAAATAAAAGAAAAGAAAATAAAAGAAAATAAAAGAAAAGAAAAAATAGAAAAATAGAAAAATAAGAAAAATCCATCAAAAATAAATTTAGTTTGAATCATACTCTCTAATCATGATCAAAGTTTTTGAATTTGTGTTGATAGGTTAGAGAATAAGTTTGGCCAAACTATTTAATCTTGGCCAAAGTAGTTAGGATAGAGTAATAATTAATCCAATTGTCTAAGTTGGATTAATAATGTTAGATGCCTAGATTAAGAGATAGGTTAGTGATGTTTGTCTCATGAAAAATTGAAATGGATTTCAAAATATACCCCTAGTTGAATAAATTTGGGTATTTCTAGCTTAGGAAAATAATTTATAATGTAAAAATGGTAAAAATAAAGCTTAGCGCTTCATAGTGCATTATTTTTATCCTAAGTTTGCTGGCAGACAAGAAGTTTTGTCTTGTAGTGTTTAACTTTCGGACAGATCTATGGCATCAACACCCATCACCTTACAGATCAATGACCCTCAACGCTTTTCGACCTCCCTTGACCTTTCTGCCTTTAACGATGGGGGGGGGGTCCGAAAAGTGGTTTTCCCCGCGTTGGTCCCACCTAACGTGGCGCTCCCACAAAATTTCAGACCCCCCCCTCCTATTTTTGCTTACCACCTACCCCCCCTCTGAAATCTACCCAAACCACCATCTAATACCACTCACCTCACTCCGCCATCGTAACCCTATTTCTACCCGCCATCTGTCCCATCCTACATACCCGTTACGCAATTAAAACACTCCCCATGAACGTTAACTTCCCAGTAACAACCCTGTGCCATAACAAACACCTCATGCATACTGTAAAATCCCATTTCACCTCCTATAACGCCATTTGCTGATACAAACACCGTGGACACCACGCTGAACCAAGTTGTCAAGCTAACCGCCAAGACCTCTCATTGTCGACAGACATATTTTCCCTAGGTAATTACAATTCTGCCATTACTTTACCTCAAGTTCTATCAATCATGGCCCCCAAGGACAAATTCGCTGATATGTCCAAGAAACTGATACTTCCCCCTCCTATAGACCTGGACCATATCCCTCTGGAAGATAAAGATTATAAAATCACAGAGCCAATGTGGGAATTTGACTTCTTCGAATTGCACTCATGGATAAACGAAATATTTCTAGACCAAAGTGATGAAATTGGACTCTAGGAATCCAATTTACCTTTGTACATGTTCCCCCAAACCCATCATTTTCTTGAATTTTCTCTTAGATGCCAAGCTTGCTATTTACCTGGCCAAAGGGCCATTGTCTCCTCCTTTGGTGAAACTTTGTTCGCAGTCACCTCTGAAGCCATTGACCAGATGCTAAAAATCCCAAGAAATGACTCAGCGATCCCATTCTCCATTGAATCCATAAACGACCTGTACCAGAAGCTCACTTTCCCCCAAAGAGCCCAGATTTTTGAGATTTTTCTCCTAGAAGATGCCCAATTGCCCAAGAAAAATCCCCCTTAATCATCTTCCATATTCACTTTCAAAGTTATCTAGATCATTTCCATGCTTTCTTACATGCTAGTTTATTTCTCAGATGAATGGGTAGATGAACCTATTCTATGTTTTTTATCCATATTTTCCACAGAAGAAAGATTTTCACTTAAATTTAATTTCAGTCAATTTATGGCTGATAACATTCATGATCAGCTATTCAGGTTTCCAACTGAAGGGATGTTAAGATATTCTTCAGTTTTGGTTTACATGTTCTTATTTTTTCAGTCAGACAGGTTTCCCTGTGCACTTTAGAAATTAAAGCAGGAAGGAATCTCATAGCCAGTGACCTCATGGACCTCATTGGTGAGGAAAATTTTAACAGAGTACAATTTCAAGGACTTTATAGACTAGTTTTTTCACCCAGTTGTTTTCATGCTGAACAACAACACAAAGCCAAGGATCTGTGAAGAAATTCAAAGAGTCTTGCACCTTTCTGATCAAGCTAAGACAGGGGATTGGTATTTATACCAAAACCACACAGCGATAAGAGTATATGGGTGTGAGTTACCTCCCTACAGATTTCCCAAATACCTCACAATGAGGATTTTTGCACTAGATTACATAACGCAAATGGTGAATTCATATGACATTCACTTTGTTCCAACATAGAAGAAGTCCCAACTCAGGATGAAGACTCAGATTTTCGCTTTCATATGCAACAGTAGATGAATAGGAGAAGAAAAAGATAACTTATTGAAACAAATGAGGTTTACTTTAAGTTCCACTTATACATATGAACCATTTGGTGTCATCTCTGAACTTAGAGTCAAACAAAGGAGGTCTCCTTATGCTCACGCAAAAAAGACAGAGGTGGAGAAATACATGAACTAGACATAGTGGCAGAAGAACAGATTACTAGAAACAGAGGAAAAACCTTCCCCTTTAATTGCTTCACATACCAACACACCCCAAAATCAAGTAGATAAGAGATCAAGAAAGGAGGTTTCTCGTTCATTCATAGAGGTATCAACTGAGGATTTCCAAGTTTACAAAAAGAGGGCCAAAACCAGTCATACACCAGATTTACTCAAGGAAGAAGAAATGCAGTCCACCATATTATTGGAGGGGCCACCCTCTTCAACCTGATCAGAAAGTTAATTTATAGTGTCTACATCATCACTAACATCTCAAAGACACCCATACACTATGTTCTTAGTTGAATCAACTCATGGGCAAACAGAGTCATACCTTTTTGAAAAGTATAAACAAATCAAGAAAATATATGATCCCCTTAACAATAGAACCTATGCTTAGTTCTGGAAGAAGAACTCCACTTCTCAACATAGACTATTGTTAGCCTTTGACACATAAAGAGGAAGAATAATGAAAATGGCATTCTTACAAGCACAAGTTCCCCATCCTAAAACAATTGCAGATTATAAGAAGACTGCCTTTGAATTTGATGTAAATGATGTCCATCTAGTGGACCAGATGAATATGCATAGGCAGACATGAGAGATGATATTATAAACCTTGACAAATACCTCAATGAATGCTTCTAAGTTGTAGGTATCCCTGAACAATATTCAGTCCCAATTAAAGCTGAAGAAAATATCTTCTTTGGCCAAGGACAAAAAAATCAAATCATTAGAAGAATTGGTGCTGAAGATTGGGTATGACCCAAAAAATGTCAAGGAAACAAAGGAATTGTTAAAAAATAAGAATTCTGATATAACATATCTGCGAAAACAAATGAAGCTTCCAGCCACAAAAGACTCACAAGCCAAAGAAGTGGCTGAGACTGAAGGCCACAAAGAAGAAATGCTAAAGCTAATCATGGAATAGAATGCTCAAATAAGAGAAATGGAAGAAGAAATAGATAAATTGATAAAGGAAAAGTAACAAAATGTGCATATGGCCATGATCCCACTGGAGGAATTCCCTTTGAAAGGAATCATAACAACAAAAGCATCCACATCATCGGAAATTCTGTTTACAATCCCAGTACAAGTTTCATATGCATTTGACAAAATTGTAAAATCCATGGATGACATGTCCATCCAAGGGGAAGAGATAAAAAAACTATAGGAATAGGTAAATAACTTGCATAAGTTGAAGTCAATGTTCCATGCCAATCACCAGACATAGATGCATAAGTCTCAAAGACTTAGTCAACAATTACAACAATTGGAGAAAGAAACTGCCATGGAAAAAACCTTATCCCAAGCTAAGGAAAATATCTGGATAGATATCAGCAGGTCGATGTCAGAAATATGGCCATCCATACATATCATCTTTGAAAAACATGAGTTAGTACGGAGAGCCAAGGGAGAAATTGAGATCATCAAGGAAGAATTAGGAGAAAGACCTACAAAGGCCACTGAGCTAGAAGAAAAAGCTCAAGTAGTGGACATAGGTGTGCATAGGTTCTTCAGTAAGTTTGCTGTTCTACACAATAAAGGGCTTCTTGGATTGTTAGTACTGAATGATAAATTGATCACTATGCCTGATTACAAGAAGAAAATGAGCACAACAACAAAGGACGGTTCAAAGTTTTCAAGGATACAGGGAAGCATTACTGGTAAATATTTCCCGGAGACACTATAATTAGACTTGGGTATACAACATGATATTAAGCATATCTTCATCACTAAGCCTACCTTTTCCAAGTATACATAAATGGATGAAATATATAGGAAATTACTCAAGATTTCCATCCCAGGCAAAAAGAGGTGGGAAGATCTATGCGCGTTACTTGAGTAGAGACAATTTGGATGTTCTAGTCAACATGGAGCAACCAACCAAATTCAAAGAGATGAGTCACCAACCACTTCCACCAAATAAGCACAAGAGATCCAAGCAAATCTGCAAATCGCTATATTTTGTATTTAAAGATCTATTTAGTTAGATATTTCTCCATAATATCCTGATCATTTATGACATGATCTGATGTAAATAGTTTTATAAATACTTCTCCCTTCGAAGAATTGTGGGTTGATTTTTGCACCCAAGAGCTATTGTGTAATTTTTCAAAGGATCAACCAGTAATAAAAGAGTCTTATTCAAAGGAATCTTGTGTCAGATTGTTGGTGATGTGATTTCTCTCTTTGTCAATGTTTTTTCCATTCTCTGTAATCATTTCACGTGTTTTCAATTCTAATCATTAAATGAAAGTTAAAATATCATAATTTATTTCATTATACTCTGTC
>SNQJ01S0058885.1:0-34182 GCA_010110895.2 Picea sitchensis | reverse complement strand
ATATATATATATATATATTAATGTTTTTATAAACAATTTTTTATTATAAACAAGTGTGAAGGTGACAAAGACGGGGAAGAGAAAGTAAGGAATGTCCAAGTATGAAAAGTAGTCGGACAAGATTCAAAATAGGGTTACAGGGGATACTCAGGAGAGGTGAGTGTCCGACTGTCAAATTGTTTGTCTCAGAATTTTTGACTGCAAAATGTGTAAAACAGAAGAGGGCATGATGGGGTAGTTCAGTGGTTTGTATATTTGTGAAATTCCGGGAAAGTGGCTAAGTATGGAATAGAGAAACGATCGGTCAGACTTGTAAGTTTTAAACCTGTGAAGTAAAGCAATGCATATAGATTCTTAAGCAAAATAGAAATTAATTAATGGCTCATACACATAGTACACAAAGATTTATATCGGAAACCCTTAACTGGGAGAAAACCTTTCAACTCTTCATTGTATTAATTTCACCATTCACCATACAATATATACAATGTTTTTAGGTATTATGTATATAGCAAAATCCTAATCCCTTAATCCAAGATTAATTTAGAAAACCACTAAAAATAACAAAAACCGCCCAAAAAAAAAAATTGGCGTGTTGTGCGTAACCAGGGGGGGCATACATGTCCCCCCTAGGAAGCGCCCAACGCACATGACAGAAAGAGTGAAGGAAGTTTGGATCGTCAGACGCAGTTTTCGAATCTGACGCGCCCACACACACACATGCAAAGAATATAACACATACCCAACATGAATCGTTTTCGGAATTAAGGATTGAAGGTTTCGTGAACAGGCCAACTCGATGACGCACGAACGACATTCCATGATGTTTGAAATTAACACTCGGAAAGGATAATATAACCCTCCACAAATCTTGGTTTAATGCGTATTAATGGGAGATCTCCTCAAATCTTGGTTTAACATAAAAGCTTGCTAATTGCATACTCATAAATAAGACTCATATATATAAGTATGAAAAGCGGTCGGACGGGCTTGAAAGTAGGGTTGCAAGGAATACATAGGAGAGGTGAATGCCTGACGATCAAATTATATGTTTATATATATATATATATATATATAGATATGTTTTTATAAACAATTTTTTATTATAAACAAGTGCGAAGGTGACGAGGACGGGGAAGAGAAAGTAAGGAATTGCCAAGTATGAAAAGCGGTCGGACGAGTTTCAAAATAGGGTTGCAGGGGATTCACAGGAGAGGAGAGGGTCTGGCGGTCAAATTGTATGTCTCTTAAATTTTGATTTCAAAAGGCGTAATATGGAAGAGGGCATGATGGGGCAGTCCAACAACCGATTTGTATATTTGCGGAATTCCAGGTGCTATTTGCAGGTCACAGAACAATGGAAAGGAAATCTTGATCCTGCCTATCCGGGAACTCGCAATCGAAAAGGTGGCTAAGTATGGAATAGAGAAACGGTCGGTCGGACTCGTTTTCACTAATACGTTGAAATTTGTAATAGATATCCCATTACCTGGCAAGATCTTTTATGAACGTATATCGCGGAATTCCAGGTGCTATTTGCAGGTCGTAGAACAATGCAAGGGGAATCTTGAACCCACCTATGCGGGAACCCACAAGAGAAAAAGTTGGTAAATATGGAATAGGGAAACGATCGGTGGAATTCATTTTTTCTAATATATTGATATTTGTAATAGATATCCCATTACCTGGCAGGATAGTTTCTGCATGTTTCCGGACAAGTTGCGTAGGGACAGTTATTATGACTGTCTCCTCGAGGCATGGTGAGCTGTTAGCATTAAACCTCAGTTATTGCATACTTGGAAAGAAGTGCAAAGGTGGCGGCCATAGGAAACAACGATTAAGAATTGGTTATTTCGTGAACCCACCAACTCGACGATCCACGAAAGAGATTCAAAGAAATGGCCAAGTATGGAAAGTGGATGGACGAGCTTTAAAATTGGGTGACAATAGTTCCATATGAGACGTGAGGACCCGACGATCAAATTTTAGGTCTTAGAACTTTTGAGTGCAAACTGTGTAACACGAAAGAGGGTATGATGTGGGAGTCCAACAATAAATTTGTATATCGCAGAAGTCAGGGTGCTTATTGCAGGTCACAGAACAATGGTAGTGCAATCTAGAGCCCCCTTGCCCGAGAATCCGCGATAAAAAAAGTGGCTAGTTATGGAATGGGGAAGCGGTCAGTCGGAGTCACGATATAAAAGCACAAGTGAAAATGTGAACTTGTGAGTCCGCCAACCTGCGCATTTAGACATTTTCGGAAAAACGACTAAGTAACCAGAAAGAGAAAGTAGAGGGGAAAGAGAAACAACGACTAGGAATTGGAAATTTCCTGAACCTGCTAACTCGACGATCCACGAAAGAGATTCCAAGAAATGGCCAAGTGTGGAAAGTGGTCGGACGAGCTTCAAAATAGGGTGACAAGGGTTCCTGAGGAGACATGAGGCCCTGACGGTCAAATTGTATGTATCAAAACTTTTGAGTGAAAAATGTGTAACACGAAAGAGGGGATGATGTGAGAGTCCGGAAGTCAATTTGTATATCGCGGAAGCCAGGGTGCTGTTTGCAGGTCAAGGAACAATGGAAGTGCATTCCTCCTGTTCGTGAACCCGCAAGAGAAAAAGTCGGTAAATATGGAATAGGGAAACAGTCCATGGGAATTGTTTTCGCTAATATATTGATATTTGTAATAGATATCCCATTACCTGGAAGGATATTTTCTGCATGTTTCTGGACAAGTTGTGTAGGGACAGTTAATATGACTGTCTCCTGGAGGCATGGTGAGATGTTAGCATTAAACCTCAGTTATTGCATACTTGGAAAGAAGTGCGAAGGTGGAAGGCACAGGAAACAACGATTAGGAATTGGAGATTTCATGAACTCGCCAACCCGACGATCCACGAAAGAGATTCCAAGAAATGGCCAAGTATGGAAAGCAAACACACGTGCTTCAAAATTGGGTGAAAATAGTTCCCCAGGAGACGTGAGGACTCTAAGGTCAAATTGCAGGTCTCAGAAATTTTGAGCTCAAACTGTGTAACACAGAAGAGGGTATGATGTGGTAGTCCGACAATAAATTTGTATATCGTAGAAGTCCAGGTGTCGTTTGCAGGTCACAAAACAATGGAAGTGCAATCTAGAGCCCACCTACCAGGCAATCCGTGATCAGAAAAGTGGCTAGGTATGGAATAGAAAGAGGTCGGTCGGAGTCACGATATAAAAGCACGAGTGCAAATGTGAACCCATGAGTCCGCCAACCTGCGCAATTAGACATTTTCAGAAAAATGACTAAGTAACCAGAAAGAGAAAGTAGAGGGGAAAAATAAACAAGAATTTGGTTAAGTATAGAAGAGGGAAAAGAAGGGCTAATATATTCAAATCTGTAATAGATATCCCATTTCCTGGCAAGATATGTTTTGTATGTTTTTGGAGAAGTTGTACACTTATTGCATATACTTGGAAAGAAGTATGAAGGTGGTGAGCACAGAAAACAAAGACTAGGAATTGGAAATTTCCCGAACCCGCCAACCTGACGATCCACAAAAGAGATTCCAAGAAATGGCCAAGTGTGGAAAGCGGTCAGACAGGATTCAAAATAGGGTGACAAGGGTTCCCGAGGAGATGTGAGGCCCCAATGGTTAAATTGTGTGTATCAAAAATTTTGAGTGAAAAATGTGTAACACGGAAGAGGGGATGATGTGGGAGTCTGAAAGTGAATTTGTATATTGCAGAAGTCAGAGTGCTGTTTGCAGGTCACAAAACAATTTAAGTGAAATTTAGAGACCGCCTGGGAGGGGAATCGTGATCGAAAAAGTGGCTAGGTATGGAAAGGGGAAGCGCTCGATCGAAATCGTGATATAAAAGCATGAATAAAAATGTGAACCTGTGAATCCAGCAACCCGCGCAACAAGACATTTTCAGAAAAAATGACTAAGTAACCAGAAATAGAAAGTACAGGGGAAAAATAAAGGGGAATTTGGTTAAGTATAGAAGAGGAAAAAGAAGGGGATAAAAGAGTGGGAAAATAGAAAAGCGGAGGGAAATTTTCGTCAGTGGGAATTGGTCCCAAAAAAGCCCCATTGTTGCAAAACCATCATTTTCTAGTCCAATATTTTATCCACTTACTCGTTTTCTATTGTGCTTGTACCATTAAAAAGGGTGTGAGCAAATGCTTTGTTGAAAATTTGTTTTTATTGCAACTTGTGGGAGTAATTGTGTTCTTGATACATTCTTCCATGACTTTGACACATTAAATTAAGTATTAAACTTCTTGCATGATGGGTTGTTAGCATTAAAGCTTAATAATTTAATGTCTAGAAACAACAATGACGATCTTGAATTTTAATATTGTGGTTGATTTCATAGTCCCATTTGACTACAACCACCATAGATCAGTTTTTTTTTTATTCGCGAAGAAGAAATTTGGTAATTTCATTAATAAAGTAAAAAGTGATCAAATAGAGGCCAGGGGATGGACAAATAATAAAATGTTTCGTTTTGGAGTAAAGGAATCAAGGAAGCGAAAGGGAAATAAGAAATTGTTTGCTCAGCAAGGTTGAGATGAAAACAAAACTTCCAAGGCAGGGGCCCGACTGCCGCATCGTGAATTAGTGTTGCTATGTTCTATCTGTATTACGAATATAATTGAATGTTGGTTTGAAACTGTCTGAAATTATTTTTTTTTTTCATAGAAGCCCTTTGGGATCGACACAATGCATTTTCATATAATTGTTCAATGCTCCATATTAGATCAAATTACTTGAGCCAATACAATATTGAAGAACTACGAGACTATCGAACCATGCTAATGAGAAGAGGTGTTAAATCCAACAAAGAAGCAACAACCAAGATTCCAAGGCAAAGTTTCAAATAGTAAATCCATAAAAAAAAAATACTGGGCAGTGTATGTCTATCCATAGAAATTGGACTGAGTTCTTTGCACCGAAACATTGAACATATTTTTCATAAATACAGGTACAAGATCTACAAAAAAAAGAAAAAAGAAACATGCATACAATTTTGTGTTGTTCCTCTAGTGGGACAACATGCACGAGCCATCAAGATTCTCTTCAACATGCATACAAAACTCATTACCATGCCTTTTTTTAGGAAGTCCTTGCAGTCTTCTCCTCGGAAGGTCAATGTTCGCTGCTACAATCTCAATATCTGGCGGGAGACTTGAGGTGATAGAGAAACAAGAGACTGGTTCCGCAGTGGAATAATTCTTTTGCCTGAAGCAGGTGAACAACACTCTTGCTCCTGACGCTGGCGACCTGGAGACATTGAAAGGCACCACTGAATTGTACAAATAATAGGGAAAAGGCCCCGATGAGAAGAGTTTCCAATCTGCGGCCTCCACTACGAAGAACACGACATCCCGAAGCATTGCTCCAATGACCCACCCTAGCAAGAAATAAACCTAGAATTTTTCAAATGCAGGAGGACATAAGAACCCATCCTCGCAGTAAAATTGATAGTTCTCACAAGATTCCCATGAGGAAGAAGACGAAAAACATTGTAGGGCAAGCAGAATAGCTTGAAACTGAAAGTGAGGACACACCAAGAGACCACCTCCTCACAGTCAAAGACTTTAGGGACATAACCTACACGAGCAATTCAAGAGGTCAAATTAATTTGTTCTGGGAGGGAGGGGACCAAGAGAACCCCTCCTTACAGGAAAATACTTTAGGGACATAAGATGCACAAGCAATTCTAGAGGCCCAAATTAGTCCATTCTGGGTGGAAGGAGATGAGTAGTAGGAATATGCCTTGTACCAGTGGGAGTTCTGGTCCTCATCCCCTAAGATGTTAATTGTATATCCATAGATCAGATTGGTCCCATAATCGAATAATTATTTGGCTTGAAATATATCTCTAGGAGCATCAAGAGACCATTTCCTTACAGTGAAAGACTTCCGCCCAGAACAAACTAATTTGGACCTCTGGAATTCCTACTCTCGATCTGCAAAGAGGATATTGCATTCAATGTCGGTTTATTTTCTGAAACCCCTTCCTTTGGTCTTGTGAAGGCTGCCATCGTCGAGCCAAGAAGTGACCCCCATTATGGTTCATTTCAATTTGGGAACATGAGTGGGAACACCGTCTGCATTTCCATCATCCATTGCTGTATCATCGTCCATTAGATCATCTTCTTTCGAATCGAAATCGACCACATCAACCTTTGCGCCAGTCATCAACACAGGTGGGCGGGTTGTCTGAGCAGGCGGGGTTGCCTTGGAATTCTTTGGCTTGAAATATATCTCTTGGTGCACCAAGGGACCATATCCATTTTTGCTCTTGGGCGGAGGGAGATGAGTAGTAAGAATATTCCCTGGAGCACTAGAACTTCTGGTCATCATGCCCGAAGGTGTTTACTGTATTTGGATAGAACTGCTGCCATAAGTTAATGAGAATGTCCATTTGCTCCAGATGATGTTTGAAATGAACATTCAGAAGGGATAATATAACCCTCCGCAAATCTTGGTTTAATGCATATCAATGGGAGATCTCCTCGAGCCTTTCACTGATCAATGACAATCTCCATGGTTCGTGCGTAATGAGCTATTACCATTAAAGCTTACTAATTACATATTTAGAAAAAAGTGCGAAGGTGGCGGTGACAACAAAGAGAGATTAAGGATTAGAGATTTCGTGAAGGCGCCAAATAGACGATGTGTGAAAGAGATTGCATGATGCTTGAAATGAACACTTGGAAAGGATAACACAAACCTCCACAAATCTTGTTTAATTCGTATTAATGACAAATCTGCTCCAGCCTTTCAGACATTAATGACAATCTTAATGGTTCCTGCACAATGAGCTATTAGCATTAAAGCTTAATAATTGCATATCTAGAAAGAAGTGTGAAGGTGGCAGGGATGGCGAAGAATGATTAAGCATTGCACATTTCATCGACCCGCCAACCCATGAAAGAGATTCCAAGAAATGGCCAAGTATGGAAAGCGGTCGACCTAGCTTCAAAATAGGGTCACAAGTTATGCTCAGGAGATGTGAGGGTCCGATGTTCAAATTGTATGTCTCCAAAATTTTGACTGCAAAATGTGTAACACGGAACATGGCACAATGACAGATTTCGACAGTCAATTTGTATATCGTAGAATTTGGGGTGCTTTTTGTAGGTTTCAGAACAATGGAAGCGCAATGTTGAGCAAGACTGGCCAGGAACCGGTGATGGAAATAGTGTCAAAGCATGCAATGGGTAAGCGATTGGTCAAACTCATGATATAAAAGCATGAGACATACTCGAAACATAGAAGATTGACGAGCTTGAAAATAGGGCCACAAGTTCTACTCAGGAGACGTGAGGGCCCGATGGTCAAATTATATGTATCCCAACTTTTGATTGCAAAATGTGTAACATGGAACAAGGGACAATGACGAACTTTGACGGTCAATTTGTATATTGAGGAACTTCGGGTGCTGTATATAAAAGCATGAGACATTTAGAAAAATGACTAAGTAACCAGAAAGGGAAAGTAAACAAGAAAAATAAAGCAGAATTTGGTTGTCAATTTGTGGATCGGGGAAGTCCGGGTGCTATCTGTAGGCGACAAAACAATGGAAACACAATGTTGAGCCCGCCTACCCAGGAACCTGCGATCCAAAAAGTTTCTTGAATATGAAATGGGGAAGCAGTCAGTCAGACTCGTGATATAAAAGTATCACTGGAAATATGAACACGTGAATCCGCCAACCCACGCACCTAGACATTTTCCAAAAAACAACTAACTAGAAAGGGAAAGCAGAGGGAAAAAAAAAGGGGATGGAAATTTTCGGAAGTGGGAATTGGTGTAAGAAATCCCCATTTATGGTTTTAACAGTAACTATGAAGTGCATTAAACATGTGAACAAGCTCTTCAATCAAGGAATAGATAAAACGAGCCATGCTTATAGTTTCCAGGATGTGTTTGCAAAAGAGAAGCATAGAAAAGCCACAAGAAAATCAATTTTGGGATGTTTAAGTAAAATTATTGTACTGTCAACTTCACCATAAGTATAACAACGACGAATTTTAATTTTAATTTTCTATGGTTGATATGAAAGTTCCATTGGAATTCACATAGTATATATCCTTTTATTTCAAAATATTCCTAGAGATGATTTTTTCTAAGTTCATCAATCAAGGAAAAGTGATAAAATGAGCCACACATTTGCATCAGAGAGATTATATTAAAAGGCAAATAAGGTCCTGTATATTCTTTAAGATCATAGAAAATCCGCCAAGATCCTCAATGTATCATTAATTTTCCAGAACGAAACATACAACCAAGAGCCAAGTAAACACCAAATGTATTGAAAGTCGAGGCATAAGACAACGCATGAACATAGAAGGCGCCAAGTGAGATCCCACAAGGGTCCATAGAGCAGTACACATCAACCTATGCATCAAACAATTTGATATAAAAAAAACACACGTGGCATTGGTTTTCTCTTATCTGGTATATGTTCCCATGAGAAAATAACCGAGCCCATGAGATATGAGCAAAAGTCTGCCAAACACAAGACATCGCAAAACCAATGGAGATTCGACATTGTATCCTAGCTATAACCAAACCCCCAAATGGGGAACAAGAAACTTTCTGATTACTATTTTACCATGAAGAAAGATCAATATGGACATTTGCTTTTGATAGTGCCATGTTCTATGACTAACAGTTTTAACAATGCCAAATTTCCAATATTATTGGAAATGCCTGATGGTTCTGCCCAGAGGACCAAGCCATTTTGACGGTTCAAAGGTTGGGCCTGATTTATTCACAGTTGGATACTTTGTATGGGGTTTGTCCTCATGCTTCCCATTTCTATACTAAACAATCTTATGTGCTTGTACATCAACAATAAATGCACCTGCCTGTATGAATTCCAATGCCTGAACTCCCCAATCCCTATAGGGAGTTATGAAGATATCAAGCTCATGCTTCAACCCATGTTGAGCCCTTTTTTTTCAATTAGGGCACCGAGAAAATGCAGATATCCTACCATAAAAAGTATAGTTGGAGATCATCTTTTTTTTTTTTTATTTGGGTACCCAAAAAATGCAGAAATTCCACCATGGCTATATAGTTGGAAAACATTTTTCCAATTTGGGCACCCAAAAAAGTGCAGACTCCTCCAACAAATCTACAATTAGCCATCATTTTTTTTCATTTGGACACACCAACAAATATGCAAAATTCTTACTGGGAGATGCAAAAACAAATCAAAATAACAACAACAATGATTTGATTTGTAGTTAGTTTCTCCTTGTTTTTCAAGTGCACAAAAGAGACACAATCTCTAGAAAGAAAATTTTACAGCCATAGATGTAAACTACGAAGAAATCGAGTCCCACGAACATTCATTTGGGTATTGAAGAAAAATTATAGATACACATGAGATTTTTTCGTTTCCTTCCAAAGCTTGATATGAATTTTTTTTCCAGCCGGTATGCAGTATTGCATTGTCCTCATTTAAGGTAAATTTGATATGGACCCGAAAGTCATGCAACATGTAGATAATTTTTTCCTTTTTCTGTAGGTATACTTCATATGGAAATTCTTCTAACCCAGGAAGCACATCTTGTAACAGAGGATATCTAATTGTACAATGTACGATTGTGTTACCCACGGTTCAGATGGCAACATTGAGGCAATGCCTATATATGTAAGGGCATTTTTTACTGCATCGTAGACAATCAATTGTACGATCATTTATGAAAGCAGAGGTAGAATCATGAGAGATGCATTTGGCACATACAGGCTTGAAGGGGGTCGAGTATGCATTTGCTGCAACCAAAACACCCTCAACCTGGGCACGTGAGCATAACAGTTAATATATTGAACAATATAATATACAATTGCACAACAAAAAAAAAGCTGCAGAAAATTGGTGAAGGCAATTTGTATGAGCAAAGTGAGGATGAAATTGTAAATGTATACGCACAACAGTTGTAGAGCTAGTTAGTTTCGTGAGATCCTGTACTATGTCTGTTCACAATTCTGTTACAAATGTTTCTTGGGTTGTGTGAAAGATCCTTTCTTTAACATCTCTTTTCTTTGTTATATTTTTGAAGAGCATAAGTGGAAATTGCCCTTTATGCAATTGTTGTTCCATTGAGGAAAACAAATTTGAATAGGTTTTGAACAATTGCGGCTGAAACATGGAACCGTGTAATAGTTGTGTAACATAACTGAGATACATGGACATGTGAAAGTAAAGGACAAAAATGGATATGGAGAACGATACCATTTCCTTGTCGTTGTATGACTCTCCATATTTTATATGGAGAATGTGTTGCGAGCCAAGTTTTCTTGCGAGTGTGACAACTACACCAATGGTTCCGATTGGGTAAGTGTCGTTGCACAGTGCAAGTTGTCCGATTGTTGTGTCTGGAACGAAATGATATTCTGAACAAATCACGGGATTTTTTTCTACAATACTTGTTTCGTTGAGTGATATAATCCGATCACAATCACCACGGTCATATACTGTTTTGGGCAATATATTAAAATTTTTAATGGATATCCCATTGCCTGGCAATATTGTTTCTGCATGTTTCTGGACAAGTTGTGTGGGAATAGTCAGTGTGACTGTCATCAGGGCTTTGTTGTCTGACATGTCAGCATGCATAATGGATCTAGTTTTGTTTTCCTTGTCCAAGTAGGTGCTATAGACGACCATTATGTCCCCGACGAGCACTTCTCTAGTTCGACGACTGTTCAAACCCTCTATTGATAGTATTTTGGGTGTTATAAGTTTAGACCTGGTGACATTTTTTGAATAGGAAAAGTAATGTGAATGGTAGTCTGCATTATTTTATTGTTTTCTTTTTTCCTGGCATAAATGTACAAGTAGACGCACAACTTGGATGAAGTATGGAGCCAGAGTTTCGCAACCAAAACTCTTAGTCTATGGAACTTGCACTATGTTTGGCGTCTCACTTGTGCTCGTTGATACTTCTTGTGAATTGCAAAGTATGTGTTGCATATGACATCAACATATTTATCATGGCATAGATGAATAAATAGTTGAGGATATTTTTTTGGTAAACATATGAGGAACACAATGTATGAATCTTTACCTTTGGCCTTGTCGGTTTGTTGATGTTTGCGATGATTGACTGCTCATGGCCATGTCGCTAGTCCAAATTTTTCTGATGCAAGCATGTGTAGATGAACATCAAAATAAATAAATAAGAATATGCATTGTATATTGTCCATAATTTTTCTGAACGTCACATACAGGGTCGAAGGAGATGGAATACGAAATAGGGTGTCAAGGGATACTCAGGAAACATGAGGATCCGATGGTCAAATTGTATGCCTCAGATTTTTTGAATGAAAAAATGTGTAACATGGAATAGGGCATGATGGGGGGGTATGGTGGCCAATCTGTATATCGTGGAACCTCCGAAGCTAGTTCCGCAGTCTTGAACTCACCAGCCTGGGAACTCGCGATAAAAAAAGTGGCTAAATATGGAATGAGGAAACTGTCGGTCAAAGTCGTGATATAGAAGCATGAGTATAAATATGAACCTGTGAGTCCTCCAACCCACACACCTAGACATTTTCAGAAATATGACTAAGCAAAGAAACCAGCAAGCGAAAGTAGAGAAGAAAAACAAAGGGGAATTCGGTTAAGTATAGAAGAGGGAAAAAAAGGGATAATAGAAAGTGGGAAAATTAGAAATGGGGAGGGAAATTTTTGGAAGCGGGAAGTCTCAACAAAGGCCCATTGTTGCCAAATCATCGTTTTCTAGTTCAATATTATATGCACCCACCCGTTTTGTGTGTTTGATTTACTAGCATAGTTGGTATACCTTTTCGAACATTCTACTTCAGCCCCCTCTGCTGTGGCATATAAGAATTCATGTTCCTATCTAACTAATCTGTTTCTTTCAATGTTGCAACGCCGAAAATATAGTGGACATGAAGGTAAGTTAGTATGCAGAAAGACATGTAAAAAAAAGAAATACAATTCTATTTATTTCAATGTAGCAACAAAGAGAATACAATCCACATGAGGATAAGTTACTATGTAGAACGATATGTAGTATCTACATACAGTAAATTAGGTGCAAAGCAGTAGAACAAGTATAACAAATATACATACAATAAATGAAATACTAAACAATGGAATATGAAATAAGAGTAGAAGCATGCACCTTTGTATCCCCTCTTCTACATTTGTAACAAAGTGTCCATTGTCTTCTCTAGTTATTCTGTTTGTTTAAATGTAGCGATGTAGAAAAATACAATGGACATGAAGGTAAGTTGGTATGCAGGAAGACATGTAAAAAAATAATCAGAGTTCGATTTATTTTAATGTAGTGGCACAGAGAATACAAAGGACATGAAGATAAGTTATTATGTAGGAAGATACACAATATCTACATACAATAAATTAGGTGAACACATATACAGACAATAAATGAAATACAAAACAATGGAATATGAAATTACAGTACAAACATGCACCTTTGTATATCCTCTTCTACATTTGCGGTAAAGACTCCTTCGTCTTCTCCAGTTATTTTGTTTGTTTCAATGTGGGAACAGACAAAATAGAATGAACATGAATGGAAGTTGGTATGCAGGAGACAACAATTAATATGTACATACAATAAATGAGAATCAAAGGAATAGAATAAAAGATAGTTAGAAACATGAACCTTTTCTTTTCTTGATCCATGGTTGTAGTTATATAGAGTTTTTCCTACCCAAAATATATTACAAGCCATAAAATATTAAGAAATTGCATGGCCATAGCTGAATGATTTTGGTTTTGTGCAACAAAGTATCCAAATATGCTTTGAGACATGGAAATATAATTTTGCAATATCTTTGATGTACATCTCATATTTCAAGTACAAGACAAATTGTATCGTGGTCAGACCAGTCTATGTACATGATAAAGAGGTTGTATTTTGATATGGGCACATTTCACCATATATGGTTAATAAGTGCATTTTCACATGTTTTATCTTAACAAAAAGACAACGGACATTGTAATTGCACATGTAGTTGTCCAATTATGTTTTATGCCACTATTTTGTATCATGTCAACACTGAAGTATCCTAGAATGATAATGGTTTCGTCCAAATGTAAATGGTGTGATGCATTTGAGAACACATTTATTATGCTAGCAATGTTGCACACCAAGTGACATAGAAACTGAATATTGCAATTTGCAATCCACAGAACACCACTATTGCTAGCACCATCTCAATATCCTTTTCTTCTACAAGAACATTTTGCAAAGGCATGTAGGTATGGTTCAGAGCTAGGAAAAAAAATTGGAGCAAAATTTAAGAGCAGGATAGGCGGGCACAGGATAGGCGTCAGATCTCGATTTCGCCAGACACGACAAATGACAGAATCGTAAGTCCACTTGCGGGTGCAGGACCTGAACACCACAAAGTGCAAAAAAAAACTAGCTCCAACTGCCGGCGTAGGACCCCAACCTTGCAAATCCGAAGCAAACAAAATAAAATAGCAAGAAACAAACCAGTGAGGAAGCACGAACATTCCCAACTGCAGTCGCAGGACCTCAAAATTGCAAACTTGAACCAAACAACAATAAGCAACAACCGACGAACCAACAAACCAACGAACAAGCAACAACCACTGGACTAGTAAACAACATATGTATCTCCAATGATTACCAAATTTCATCCCAAGCACAGAAGGAACCCGAAACTTATGACGAGCATGCCAATAGAAATAATCAAACATTCTTACTTGCAAATTGCAAACAATAAACAACAAAGAACAATTAGAAATGAAATTATGGCATCAAAACTTACTCCGCAACGATGAACGACATAAGCTCAGGTTGAATTATGGGTGCAGGACTTAGACCCCCCAAAGTAAAAATAATATCTCCAACTGTAGATGCAGGACCCCAACCCTGCAAAGTTGAAGTAAACAAAAACAAGAAACAAGCACCAACAGGTCCAACCGCAGGTGCATGTCCTCAACCTTGCAAAGTTGAACCAAACAACAACAAGCAACAACCGACAAACCAACGAACAAGAAGCACCCACCGAACCAGTAAACAAAGTTTGTATCTTCAACGATGACGAAATTGCATTCCAGGCATAGAAGAAGTATGAAACATACAATGGCTATGCAACTGGTGGTGGACAACAATATTTTCCAAATTCACTGCAACATTGTATGGAAAAATGTAACGTGAGAATCCTATTTAGGTAAACATTTAAGGCTATCAGGCTGTTTAAGGGCCTCGCGGTATGAAAACATTTAAGCTATCAGGCTTGTTTAAGGACATCGCGCTATGTAAACATTTAAGTTGTCAAGCCTATTCAAGTACCTCAAAAAAAGTGTTGATGCTCTAAACCTTCGATATGTAAACATTTCAATACAAATAGAAATAATAAAAACATTAAAAAATAATGTCGATGCTCAGAACGTTCGGTATGTAAACATTTCAGTAAAAATGTAATAAAAATTAAAAAAGAGCATCTAAGCTCAAAAATTTGGATATAGAAACATTTACAACATTGGGAACAACGAAGCTAGCAATAAGACCTCCAATATATTCTCCAATGAGATGATGACATATAAGGTTTTTTTTATTATATAAAAAATAATGTTATTACTTCTATAGTTCGAACAATACAAATGATGTGAAAATTTATAGTCAAAGGACATATTAATATGAAGTCAAAATTATTGATCACTATAGTCCCTCTACACCTTCATTAGGGACTAATAAACCTTACATATGATATTCTAAATTCTTTATGCAACTCTACCATTTATGTATTCTCTCGAAATGTCTTTTTAATCTCAAATAAGCCCCCCCAAAAATTATATTCAATTTATTATATGTTTGTGATATGAGATAACACTCCTTTCATATATGTACCATGGTTCCATTTCCAACCTCAAAATACCTTGGTCCATATATATAAATGTTTTTTATATGCTTTTTTGTTTTAATATCATTTATACCTTGTTTTTTCACCAGAGAAATGGCACGAGAAACTCACCAATACTTCCCCATGTTTGTGGATGGTAAGGGTGATAAAATGCAACCCCAGGGACACAAGGCTTGAAATTGTGATCCCCCCCGGTACCGAGAGAGTATGTGCACGTCTCAACAATTGTGCTATCCCATGGGGCTCATTTATACCTATGTATGCATTTCTCTTATTTATTTTGAGAATGTTTTAACAATGCAGTTTCTTTTCATCTATATTATAAGTCAACTATATTCACATTTTCATTTAGATTTTGTTCGTACATTTAAAATGGTCAATGTTTCATTGACTTATTTATAAAATTATTGTATGCAAATTTTGTTTGTATCAAACATGAAAAACATACACAAACTATATCTCAATGTAATTAGTCGATGAAATCAAGTGCAAAGAATCAAATAACTCTAATCACCATAATGCATTTAATTGTGTTTGAATCTGACTTTGCCAAGATTCAAATCACAAACCTATCTTATTATAATTTTTTTAACATAGTAGTGCTAATTATAACCCCTTTTTAATCATTTGGGTTGTAAATCAATGTTAGGTTCTTTTAAGGGCATATGCGTGAGAAATAACCATTCTAGGGGTACACGTACGCATATCATTACAATCTTAGTCACTTAAATGTGTCTAGTGGGATCTAACTTAAGGAATGTTCATATATTTGTGAGAACAAAAACTCACAAACATATTTTATATTTCTATCATAGCTATTGGATGTAAATATCATTACACCCAAGCAAGGGCATCTAAATCAATTTGTAGAGGTCATAAGCAAGTGGGTATGGTGTATAAGAATATTAGAGGGTATAGTGATATGAAAATACTAAACGAGTTCTGATATCAACTTGATTTGAAATATCAACAAACTCTGATACCAATTCAGCCCAAAAATATTTAGATGTTAATTAGTTCATAAATACACATAAACATTCGACCAGATTAAGAAACTTGAAGATCGACTTCACTATTTGCAAATAACACGTGAAAACACTTATTTATCCATAAAACTTCATTAACTGATGAATATAATTTGCAGAAATAATAAGTGCCAAAATGGAGAGAAATGGACCGCTCTTATTAATTCTCAAAATGAAAAAAATTAAAATAAATGGGCTTACAATGGAAATTTTGATGTCACTCTTCAATTATGCTACTCAATCCCCAAAACAAACATCATTATTAAATTCCTCATGAAATTATGAGAAAAATGAGTATAAACTTGACTATATTATGAACTGATGCTTAAAGACCCCTTTTTGCACGCATAATGAGAATATGGGTCTCATACATGACAAATTGGACTAAGAATGTTCATACATAGCATTTTTACATAAAATATACATCACCATTAGATTCCTCTCGAAATTATGAGAAAAATGAGTATAAACACCCTATACTTCCCTTAAAGAAATTTGACACGCAAAATGAGACAAACCCAAAAGAGGGACACCTCTTGCATGCAAAACGAGGAAAAATTCTGAACTTGGAACAACATTCTATGCATGCCCTCTCTTTAATAAGCCTAGGTCGTCTAAACCACCAACTGAAATCTTGGGCAAAATTGGTTTTAATATAAATATAATATTTAATGTTAGTTATAACAACTAAAATGCATGGCTTATTGGTAGAAGGCTTGTGGTTAAGACGAAGGAATATTATTTGGAATGAATATTCAAATATTCATCCATAGATCACAAGTTCTATTCCATTCGACCTCCAACAAATTTTGATTCTCCCTTAGGCATTATTGGCCAATCAAAGAGTGCCACGTGGAACTCTCTGATTGATCCACGTGTCATGCTTTCACTGGTCCACCTATCTGCTACCTCATTATCTAGTCACCTACCACCTGCACCTTCCATGTCATCTTATGGATGTGATGTCATCCATACGAATGACACATGGAACTTTTTTTATTACTTCACATGGACCCCCAAAAATGCCATTTCCAGGTGACATGTGACAGCCTGTCCTGCTGCCACATCACCATGTTGACGTCAGCATGGAATCATTTGTCAATTATACGACCTGTATGGATAGGCTACATGGTAGCTCGTGGGCCCACCACGTGGCACCCCTGCTTTGACTTTTGACCTAGTTTGACCAAACTTTAACCAACCATAACTTCTTCATATGAACTCTGTTTGAGGCGATTTTTGCGCTGTTGGAAACCTATCACTCAGCTCTACACAATGAATTCATTTTCAAGAGCATACAAGAATATTGAATTTTGAGCATTTTAGATCCTCCTGGATCATTTTTGAGCATTCTGGATCCTCATGGATCATCTAGCCACAATTTTCTATGCAAAGAGGGATCGATATAATGGATCAGATTATGAAAGGATTCATGGAGGGTGTCACTTCTAAAAAAAGTGTTAGCATTAGAAGTCTCACCTAGACTACTATAGGTGTGAGATTAATGCCCATCAGATTTATAATTTGTAAAAGATAAGAGTTTAAGTTTTAGGTGTAGCGAATGGATGAGAAACACAGTCAAGATATCAACACAAAATCTCCACACAACATACTCTAGCAAGCAAGGCTTGAGCAATCTTAGATTTTGTTTTTTGAATATCAATGGAAAGATGGAAGAGTGAGAAGAAAAATGTGAGGTATATGCACCAGGTTACATCAGGCACTTTGTCACACATACAATGGAATTCTTACTAACAAGGAACCTCTTGGTCAACAAGAAAATATTCTTTGACAATACTTGCATTAACAAATTTACAGTAAATCAGTCACTGCATATCATGAACACAAGTGCTAAAGATAAATCCTTTATCAGTAGATAATACCAAAGCAAGACAAGAATAATAGCATGAAAGAGTAGAAAAGGAATTGATATTCAATTACTCAAGAGTCTTAAGTCTCTACATATATAGTGTGGAAAGTTTTTACAATCTCCAGCCAAAAGATAAAACTTCACATACAACCATTCCAACCCCTCTATGAAGTTATATTACATATTAAATAACAAATGACATCAAAAATTCCTCTATGACTCGTTACCTATCTCTAGCATAGGATTTTGTGCCTTGGAGAGATGTGGCAATAGACAAACAAACATAAATTTAACAAACTGCTAGATTTTAGGAAGCTGTTGGTGATGATAAATGCAACTACAACCAACTCATGTTTGGAGATCTAGTGGAGTTGGATGTCAGGTACAAGTGTCCCTTGATGTCTAAATGCTTCCTAGGGAACCATTCAAACCTCCTCAGATAGGTGGCAACTCTCCTACAACTCACATTTATCAAACTGTTAGAGTTCGCAGCGCATCTATAGGATTCACTACAAACTGTCCCGTAGGTGATGTTTTCGACTTTTCTCCCCAGGGACGAAATGGGTCAGTTTGATTTTTGGTCAGCAAGTCAATGACATTATGATTCTTCTCCACAAATTGTTTTAGAAAAACTTAGTTCATATTTTAAAATATATGATGAAAATACGATTTTGTTGCTTACTAATTTGTTGCAAACTGTTTCATTTTTAGCAGTTCGCAGTTCTTTCAGCAGGTTGCGCTGCGAATTTTCCTACAGATGTCATTTTACTTTGTGAACATAGCAACTAATGCCAAAAAATGTGCAAGAAGCCTTAAAACCTTTTTTAATGCCTGCTCAACCTCAGGGTGTCCTTTCTGCATCTTCTCACAAAAAGCTAGACAACCCACTCTTTGAAATGCCTCTCTTAAAAATGGATCTGAGTTGATTAGTTGCAAGTCATAGGGATCAACCCTGACAATATCCCCTCCTTTATGAATATTCTTCCCTTGCTGAGTGTCCATGACAAATTAATCAAAACATTCCACCCTCTGATAACATTTTCTACCAGAGTATGTGATGGAAACTACTAAATAGGGTTTATTGCTTGATTATGCAAAAATAGGGTTTGCTTGCCAATACTGCAGAAACTGAAATAAGGCTGAAGCTAGGAGATGGAGGAAAAATTGACAACTCAAAACTGTATAAAAATTCAAATAGACAAAAACGGGGCAACTATGTTAAAACAAAGAGTTTGCAACACAATTTCTCAGTTTGCAGCAACAAATTTTATACTAGGGTTTTCATCATAAGGGTTTATAGTTTCAAAGATATGGAAAGAAAAACGATCTTGAATGAAAATATGTTTTTCAAATCTTAATGAAAACACAGTCAACTAGGGTTTTATCAATTGGTTAAAACAAGGGATTCATAGCGCATAGGAATTTTGCAGCAATGGGGTTATGATTGCAAGAAATAGCTGCAAGTGATCCTTTGACAAGAAAACTTAAATCTTGTGTCATCATAAAAGTTAAAGATAACATTGTGAAAGCTAGCCAAGCAAAGAGAAGTTCGCAACACCAATGGTATAAACCAGTTTACAGAAAACATAAAGTTTGCAACAACTAGGGTTAGCTTGATAATAAGATTTCAGGCATGGAATTTGAACATTCAATCATAGTACCTGGTATATATAAAGATCAATTCTTGTTGCAGAAAACCAAACCAATAGTCTGTTGAAGCCTCTAATCCACCTTCAACCGCTACATGAGAGTTCACAGTGCCAAAGTTTGCAGTGAATTAACCAGTCTGCAACACACTTTTTCAAATGGAAATAAAGGTAAAGAATGATAGAACCTCCTTTTGAAACCGACCCTTTGAAAATGATGGTTGAAGAGATGGCGCTGAAAACAAGAAATTACCAATTGCCATGTTTTCAAAACATGATAATATGGGATTTAGTGCATGAAGTAATTTTTTGATTCGTTGCGAACTTTTAGTAGAGTTTGCAGTAGGTTGGTTTGACACATGACACGACTCCCAAACAGTCAGATGTGACTTCAAAATTAATTGTACACCTTTTTGGGACATAACACTCGATGATGATGACCTTTAAACCAAAGATATATGACCAATACTTTCCCTTTCTGCTAATGCTGACAACCACCATCATGACACCAAGTGTAATACCCCAAGGCCGAGCCCTTGCTGAATTGTAATGATGTTTATAGGCTGGCGAGCCAAGTGTTTATAAGCTAGGAGGCTTATGTGTTTATTAGGTCGGAGAGCCTAGATTCTGAAGGCTAGGGAGCTTGATTTTGTATATGTAAATACCATATCATTAATAAAATCTCATCGTTGAGTGTAGACCAACCATAAAGAAAGAGAAATGGGGGACTAAGCTCCACTGGGTAGGGAAAGGGAAAGGGGGCTATGAGGCTAGGAAAAAGGGGCTAAGATTAAGGGCTTAACCCAAGGGAATATTATAATGTATTTCCTAAAATGCTAAGGTTTGGGAATTAAAACTTGCTATCCTAAGTTCCTTTGGGGAGAGGAACAAACTCCAAGTGGGGAGGAACGAGCTCCTAGAAGGGACATGTGTCAACTTGGGCACATGCAAATTTATGTGGGAAAATACGTTTTGGTTGGCAGTTCGTTCACCATTCTTCCCATCTCTCCTCATGCATTAGCTAACCATGTTGGCCCTGCTCTCCTTCACACATGCACTTAGACACATAACAGGCACGCATCAACCAATTCCTCCATCGTTTGATGTCTGGAAGATTTGAAACCTTTAAACCTGTGAAGATAACCCATTTTTCCTTTGAAGCATAGTATAATTGCACTGTGCCTAAACCATACTGCACCCTTAGTTTTTTGTTGTTGCTACCTGTGTTTTTCCTGGACTAGTGTGGCTTGCTGTCATTACCAAAGTCTTATCGATTTTACTATTGTATTACTGTTTGAATTGGAGCTGGATAGAAGAGACAGGTTGTCAGGCCTGTGAGAAACTCTCTCTAGGTGAGAGAGTTTGTTGGGGAAGTGATTCCTCCTGGAGGGAGTCCAAAAACAACTATAGAGATTTGAGAATTCCTGATCCAGCCTATTATTGAAGCCCTGTATGGGAAGTGGAGCAGCCGACGGACTGTTGGTTAGTGAAGGTGTATATTTCCAGGGTGGGACAAGCATGTGGGGAATGAGAGTCTGTGAGAGGTGGGAGTAAGTAGGCTCCTGGGAGGGAATCAATCATGTTGCATTATGCAACTTCCTGTAGTCTCAACCTATCCTAGGATTCCCTTTTCCCTGGGTGGATTTTAGTCCCAACTCAGGGGTGACCCACTGTTGATAGAATGGAGTAGCGTGGTCTAAGGATGGGAGGTTCGTGGAAGGCTTGTACACAGTTAGTGGTTCTTCATAAAAATATAAGTATCATCTCTATGTTTATTTTATGCTGTGTATTCTTTACATGTCATGATAAGTTATATTATTGCTTGTATAAGATGTTTATAGCAGATTGTTTTGATTTCCACATTTAACAATATAGAATGCATATTATCTGTTTAAGTATATATATGTATGATGTTCCGCAAAGAGATATGTGTTCCATAGCCCAACGAGTCTATTACTGGGTATGGACAGTTGATTAACAAAACATCGCAGATTTTTGGTAGCATGCCGTACCCTGGGATGGATGGGTATGTTACAATCTGGTATCGTCAATAGATTGATAGGTTTGTTTTGTATTTACAACAAGAGGCAATGACCCGACATGTAAGGCCGAGGTCGTTACAAATTGGTATCAGAGCCCAGTTTTCGACACTGATCCTGAATTGGGCCGTATAAGTTGTTATAGAAGCAAGTCTAGAGGAATTATTGTCTAAAGGGATAAAAGTCGAAGTTAAAAGCATTCCTGAGTGCCAAGAGAATACCTTGGCCATGTTTTGAAGCTCAAGAGGTATAGTAGTTTAAGAAAAACAGAAGAGAAAAGAGTCCACGGTCACCATGGGTTTGGGAACGTGAAAATTAAACTTGAGCCATTGGATTAGTTCGGGAAGGGACAAACCCATCACATCTGTTGGATCCAGAGAAGGTGTGCGGAGGATAAGCACCAAAGTCCTTCAGACTTCTCCCCTCTGACTATTTTAAAACGATAAGAAGAGAAGACTGCTAAAGTCCCGGAGCTTCGAAGCCCTGGAGCCTCGAAGTCCCGAAGTACGGAACTGATCTAGACCATCCGCTAACAGAGACACGTGTTAGTGGATTATCTAGTGTCTAGGACTTCGATAATTTAATACTCCATAATAAATGACTTGTGGTTGCGTGAAAGGAAGAGATCCGTGAAGTCCCGGAGAGCCGAAGTGACGTGATATGAAGACGTCACCGGGGGTGACGTGGAAGTGTTCAAAAATTCAGAGTTCAGGAGTTTTGGGGTGTGAAAATATAAGATCCTCCAAAATCCCAGAGCCTCGAAGTCCCGAAGATCTGGGAGGCTATTTTTTAATATTTCAACATTTAGGAGTTATAAGGTGTGCGGGAATGAGACCTTTCGAAGCCCGAAGTGTCGAAGTCCCGAAGCACCGGATATGACGTGGGAGGATGATGTCACATAAGGTGATGTGGACTTACCCTAAGTATAACACATGTCACTTGTTTTGGTACCTTTGACAAGCCCTTTTGACCATTTGGGACCTAACATGTGTTTCCTGTCAGTGGGGCCACATGTCACTACATTAATTATTGACATCTGATTGAGGAAGATCACTGTATTCACCGGTTCAACGCTCGGTAGTTTTAAGTGTTGAAAGGAAAAGTCTCCTGAAGTCCCGAAGCTCCAAGGTAACCAGTTCGGGAATTCAAATTTCGGGAGGAATATGGAGTAGTGTTAAAGAAATCTCTGAAGTCCCGGAGCTACGAAGTGTCGGAGCATTGATTGTGACGTGGAATGGTGATGTCACGAGGGGTGACGTGGATACATTAGATGTTTTCCACGTGTCACCATGTTCCATACGCTTCAACGATTGTTCATGCTAGTTAGAATTTGACACATGGAACCCCTCGGATGGGGCCATGTGTCCGCTTCTTTTTTTCTACCATGTAGCACCTCTAATGCGTGGTTGTTTTCTAGGCTCTGGTGATTTGGGGATTTGACATTTAGAGGAAAGGTGGGAAGAGGTTATGGAACCCTTTGAAGCCCGAAGCTTTGGAATGTCGGAGTGGCACAACGTAATGATGTCATCAAGGATGATGTGTACCAGTTCGCTGGTTCGATGTCTGGGAGGATTTTCGAGTGATGCTATGAAGTTATCTGAAGCCCAAAGCTCTGGAGTGCCGAATCTCTGAAGCCACAAAGGATCACTAGCCTAATACTTTGCCAATTAATATTTCGACAGGATCGCTAAGTAATGGGTTATAAACCTTCGAAGCCCAAAGTTTCAAAGTCACGAAGGTGACGCAATATACCAACATCACCTGGGGTGACGTGGATACATGAGACACGTGCCACGTGCCATCATTTTTCATGGTTTTCAAGGGCCCTTCGTGCCCAATTGAGTTGTGAAACATGTCATCCATTTGATGGAGCCACGTGTCCACTCCATATCTCTACCATGTGGCACACTGGTAAGTGGAGGCTGAAGAGACTTTGAGAGTTCGTCAATCCGGACGTTGGGGGAAAACAATGTGGAAGTTGTAAGAAGCCCCAAAGTTTGAAGCTTCAAATCAGTGGAGCCCCAAAGCCCCAAGGATACACTGTGCAAGGATTCACTGATTCGACATTCAGAAGAAGGAAGGCATAAGGTAGCAAGAGATTCCGAAGATTGAAGTTCCAGAGCCCCAAAGCTCTTAAGGCTTTGGATAAGAACCTATCTGATAGCATCGAGTCACAACCTATGGTCACATGCATTTGGGAGCCAAAGGAAAAGGGCTAAGTGCTTGAAATTTATTTCTGGAAATAGAAAAAGTCTTAGAGAGGGAGCCTATGGGGTTTTTAAATTGGTAGAGATCTACACCCAATGAGGTGAAGGAGGTCTATAAATATAAAGAGGGGATCCAACAAGGATCTAAGAGCCAATTCGTCTCTGAGATGGAAGAATCCATGTACAAAAATTTCCCCACCGAAAATCCAAATTGTCCAAGTACCATAACGTCCTACTCAAAACTCAGAATTAAGTGTGGAAACAAGCATTGAAAAGGTCTTGAATAGTAGAAGATGAATGTTCACCCATAAATTGGACCCAAACAATCAATTTCTCATAAAATAAGTAGAAAATAAGTCTGATGTATTAATGAAGCAAAATGGTTGTGTTTTCATGGAATTTTTAAGAACAATTAGCCTGTCAAAGTTCTGTTGGCTGCACATTTTTGCAGAGTTAAAAACAGTCAGAAGGGAATAGATTTATCACCAAAGTGCAGAGGGATGTATGATACACAGATAGTCTACAACCAAGAAGATGAGATCAAAGGGATGAATGTCTAGTTGGGCATGGAAGGAACCAACTTCAATGAACATGGAGGAGGAAAAGAGGAAGACATAAATATGGATGAGACCATCAAAAAATTGCAGATAGATGTCCAGAGCCACAAGGATGATAATGAAAGGCTTATTAAAGACAAGGAGAAATAGGAAGACTTCAACATGAAGTTAATGAAAATCATGGAAATAATTGAAAATAAGTTGGATAAGGAGAGTGGCTCCAACAAATTAGGAAGCCATGGGACCCTTGAAGGAAAAGGAAGATCAAGGAGTGATGGTAGGCATCATCATCACTCCCAAAGGCATTCCAACATGAGAGAAAACAACAACTCAAGTCCATCTCCTGTCAGGAAGCATAGGAGGTCTAGCATGGATGAATTGAAAGGAGAAATGAATAAGATCAAACCTCCTACTTTTGATGGAGAGCACAAGAAAGATGAAGATGCTGAGACATGGTTGTTGGGCATGAGAAAATATTTCCAACTGCATAATTATTCTTCTCATGCGGAGGGAAGAATTTCTATATACCAGCTGAAAGGAAAGTCATCCATGTGGTGGGATCAACTTGTGCAAGTGCATAACCTCAGAGAGAAGAATGTTACTTGGAAGGAATTCAAGAAGCATTTTGAGAAGAAATACTTAACTAAGAGGTATTATGACAAAAAGATGAAAGAGTTATTTGAACTCAAATTGGGAAGCATGACCATTAATGAGTATGAAAGGATATTTTTAGAACTGTTGAAGTATGTATCTTTCATCAAGGATGAGACAATAAAGATTCATATATATTTGAGTGGGCTTCCATCTTTTACAGTGACAAGATTTGGTATGATGATCCCAAGACTTTGGAGGAAACCATAAGAAGGGACAAGTGATTATATGATCAACATAAAGAAAATCCTACTTTCCAAAGATCTTGAGAATACAAGAATAAGTTTAAGAGGGAACATAGGCAGAAGGGGAACAAGCCACCATTTTTCAGAAACAATCCTCAAGGATAACCATATTTTAGAGAGAACAAAATGGCTGAGGTAGGTGGGAAAAGGCCAAGGCAGACACCCATGAAATGTTGGGGTTGTAAAGGAGACCATAAGTATAGATATTGTCCTCACATAAGTGATAAAGTGAGAGCTTTCTACAATGTACAACAAGCAAAAATAGTGGAGGACACGGGCATAAGTGTTTCAAGGATCTATGCAGGCCTGGACAACAAACAAATAGAGTTTCAATTAGACATGATTGAAGTGGAAGGTATGATCAATAACCATGACTTTACTATTTTAATATATTCAGGAGCTATTCATAGCTATATAGATCCTAAGGTAGTGGAAAGATTAAAATTTCCAAGAAGAAAGCATGGAAAATGTTGGCTGGTACAACTGGCTATAAGAAACAAGAGAAAGGTTGTTGAGTTGGTTAAATCATGTCCAGTAGACATGAATGGGCTAAGTACCAAGGTAGAGTTGAACATCATGCCATTGGGTTCATATGACTGTCTAATTGGTATGGATTGGTTGGACCAACACCATGCTATCCTAGACTGTCATAACAAGGAATTTACTTGCTTGGACGAGGAAGGGAACCCAAGAACATTACAAGGAATTCCTAGGGCAATTACTATTCAAGATATATCAACAATGCAGATGAAGAAGTGTTATAGAAAGCGCTGCCAAATACTTGCAACTCATATGGAGGAAGAAACTAAGGATAAGGTGCCAAATATGGAGGATCATGCAGTCCTAAAAGAGTTCAAGGATGAGTTTAAGGAGATACCAAGACTACCCCCAAAGAGAGATATCAATTTCTCTATAAATTTGATGTCCGGAGCAGCTCCCGTATCAAAGACTCCCTATAGAATGAGTACACAAGAACTGAAGGAGCTGCAAATGTAGCTTGAAGAAATTTCAAAGAAGGGGTATATACGCCCAAGCATGTCACCTTTGGGCGCCCCAGTTTTATTCATGAAGAAGAAAGATGGGACATTGAGACTGTGCATCGACTTCAGACAATTGAACAAAGTGACTATAAAGAATAAGTATCCTTTTCTAAGGATCAATAATCTCTTTGATCAGTTAAAGGATGCAAATATATTATCAAAGATTGATATTAACTTAGGATACCATCAAGTAAGGATCAAAGATGAAGACATCAACAAGACCACCTTCAAGACAAGGTACAATCATTACGAGTTCACAGTGATGCCATTTGGGTTATCAAACACACCAACTGTTTTCATGTGCTTAATGAATGGCGTTTTCATGGAATATTTAGACAAGTTTGTCATCATCTTTTTGGATGACATCCTTGTATATTCCAAGTCAGAAGAAGAGCATGAGCATCACTTGAGCATGGTGTCACAAGTGTTAAGAGAACAACAACTCTATGCCAAATTGAGCAAGTGCTCATTTTATCAAAACTGAATCCACTATTTGGGGCATATCATATCCAAAGAAGGGATAACAGTGGACCCCGAAAATATAGATGCCATTAAGGGGTGAACAACACCTAAGAATGTGAAAGAAGTAAGATCCTTCATGGGTCTATTTGACTACTACAGAAGATTCATTGTGGGGTTTTCAAAGATTGCTCACCCAATCACTTCTTTGCAAAGGAAGGGGGTGAAGTTTCAATGGATAGTAGAATGTGAAAAGAGCTTCCAGCAGTTGAAGTAGTTGTTGAACAACGCTCCAATTCTGAGGATTGCTGATCCGAGTGAAGATTTTGTAGTTTGCACCGATGAATGCAAAGAAAGACTTGGTGGAGTCCTCAGTCAGAATGGATTTGTAATTTGTTTTGAATCAAGAAAATTAAAAGATAATTAAAGACTCTATGCCACTCATGATTTGGATTTAGAAGCCATTGTTCACGCTTTAAATAAATGGAGAAACTACCTCATGAGAAATAGGTTTGAGTTGAGGACAAACCATAATGGTGTGGAACATTTGTTTGATCAGCCTACACTAAATGCAAGGTAGAGAAGATGGTTGAAATTACTCCGTGAATTTGAATTTAACATCAAGCACATCAAAGGAAAAGAGAAAAAAGTGGCTGATGCACTCAACACGAGAATGCATGAATTGCATGCTACATCCATTAACATGTATCAAACTGATATTAAAGGTAGAATTTATGACACTGCAAAAGAAGATTTGCAGTACATGGAGTTGGTAACAAAACTTCAATAAGGTAAAATGCAACAGAAGGTTGAAGATTTTAAAATGGGTAATGATGAAGTTCTCTTGTACATGAACCAAATTTATGTGCCCAATTCACATGGATTGAGGGGTAATATTTTGAAAGAGATGCATAATGTGCCTTATGCTAGGCACTGAGGATATTAGAAAACAGTTGCAGTAGTCAAGAGATAATACTATTGGCCAGGCTTGAAGAGGGAGATTGCTGAGTACATTGATAAATGTATGGAGTGTCAAAAGGTCAAGGTTGAGCATAGACACCCATCTGGGTTGTTGCAGCCATTTCCCATTCTTGAGTGGAAGTGGGAAGTGGTGAAAATAGATTTCATCACCAAATTTCCCAGAACAAGCAAGCACCATGATGCTATCATGGTGGTGGTGGAAAATCTTACTAAAGCTGCCCATTTCATTCCTAGGAAGGTTACTCACAAGGAAACTAATGTTTCTGATATTTATATGAGGGAGGTAGCACGCTTGCATGGCATACCCAAGATAATTGTGTCTGAAAGAGACCCAAATTTTACCTCAAATTTTTGGAGAGGACTATTCAAGTGGTTCAGAACAAATATGAACTTCAACACAACCTATCATCTTGAGTCTGATGGGAAAACATAAAGAGTGAACCAAGTGATAGAGGATATTCTAAGGATGTACGTGGTGGAAAAACCATCTAAATGGGAAAATTATCTACACTTAGTAGAATTTGCATACAACAATGGGTATCAGGCATCACTGAAGATGAGCCCATTTGAGACACTTTATGGAATGAAGTGAAACACACCAATAAGCTGGGAAAACCCACCTGATAGAGCAGTGTTTGGGCCATAATTTCTCAAGGAAATGGAAGAGAAGATGTCAAAGATAAAACCAAATTTAAAGGCTGCCCAAGACAGGCAGAAAATCTATGCAGACAAAGGCAAAACCCACAGGGAATTTAACGTGGGTGATCATGTATACTTGAAGGTGAAAGAAAACATAAGTTCCCTGAAGTTGGGAAACTGTTCCAAGTTGGAAGCCAGATATTGTGGGCCGTTTGAAATCCTAGAAAGGATTGGACTAGTAGCTTACATGCTTGCATTACCTACATCTATGATTATTCATAATGTATTGCATGTATCATTGTTCAAGAAGTATATACCTGATGCTAATCATGTTATTGATTGGAATGTGATTCAGGTGGAGCAAGGAAGCACTTTTCAAGTGCATCTGGTACGCATTCTGGACTGGAAAATCAAACAGGTCCAGAATCGATCCATAGGGATTGCAAAGGCCCATGGAATTGGTATGGTCCCAAGGATGAAACATGGGAGCATGGAGAGGCTATGCGGGCATAATACCCACATCTTTTTGAATATTTTGGAAATTTTGCTGATATTATGTAATTAAGATGCATTGAGGACAATGCATAAATAAGGGGAGGGGATTGTAATTGTTGGATAAATTTCTATTTTTGACACACTAGTTCAGTGGGAGTTAACTGACTAGTTCTATTTTAGACTTTCTATTTTTACCATCACTATTATGCATGCATGCATTCCTAAGGAAAGCTAACTACTTGATTTCTTTTCTTAATAATGGAATGCTTTGCCCTATATATGAGTGTATTCCACTCATTCATTGTATCATATTGATCATGATCTATGTATCAATCATCAGCTCATTGGAGTAGTGTGAATATAGTTTCTCATTCTACCATATTGAATCTCTCTTCCATATTGAATCTCTCTTCCTTTCTTGATAAGATTTGTTTTTACTTGCTTTAGCTAGATCTCCTATGCAGGTTTCCATGAAACAATGACATGGTATTAGAGATATGTTGCTTGGAGCAAGCCAGACAAGCCAAATAATAAGGAAAATTGGGGTTTCGGCGAGCTAAATTCATGGTCATACCTTTCAGAAGTTATTCCTCCCAAAATATTATGTTTTGGAGGAAACGGTCCACGTGGAAAGTAAATTGGCCCATTTTGGAAGTGGGTTTTCAACCATTTGGAGATGTTATTCACCATTTTCTTATAAAGTAAGCTGCAAGATCATCCCTTGAAACTGATACGAATTCTTAATTTCTTAATTATTCACTTGCAGATTGAGAGTAAATTTTTAGGGGTTCTTAGAAACAGTGGAAGAGATGGATGAGAAAACTATTATATAGTCAAAATTGGTGGTAATCCTCACACCATACAATTATTTTGATTGGAAGCCCAAGGCAACATTCCAGCTCAAAAGAAAAGGACTATATAATTTGACAATGGCGATAGAAACAAAACCTACATCAACGATTGAGAAGATGAGATGGGCGAACCGTAAGGATGAGGCCACGAGACTACTTCTTGAGTTAATCTCCACTGATTTATGGTTTCATTTTGCTGCATGCAAGACTCCAAACTAGATATGGACCACCTTGGAAGGACTCTTTGGAAAGCAAGATGAGATGCGAGGTCATATGCTTGAGGTAGAGTTGAATACCTTAGACCCTAAAAGTTTTGATAATATACAAGATTTTTTTACTAAATTTAAATTTTTGTTATTGAGCTTGGGTGAATGTGGCATTGATAAGTCTACACAAGAGAAACAACTTCTTCTAACAATCTTGGCCAAGCTAGGACCAAAATACGCTGTATATGTCTCCAATTTCCATTCTGGAAGATGTCTTTTTGGAGCAAATTGGAAAATGCCTATGTTGGCTCAGTTAATTGAGTCTCTTACACACGAGCAGACAAAACTCATACAGATGGGCCTCATGAAAGATCCCAAATCACATGCACTCACCATGCATGATGGCAAAGGGTCATCCAAACAGAATGGGAAGGAGGGTTATTCCAAACCCTTTAATGATTCTTCAGGTTCCAAAGACTCTTTAGATTCCAAGAAGAAGAAGAAGGAAAAGCAATGCACTTACTACAATAAAGAGAATCATGAAGAATCCACATGAATGAATAAACATATTGATCTTATGGCACAAACACTTCAACAGAACAACCTTGGAAACTTCATTCTAGAGGGAGCCAAGAAGCAGAAGGAAGAAGACCCTACTCCTAAGAAAGGTAATCATCATGCTCTTGTTGTAATTGATTCCTCATCTGATTCATGGATTATAGATTCTGGTGCAACCCATCATATGACAGTGAAAGATAAATTTTTCTCTTCCTTAAGTCCATGATCAAGACCCCCTATTCTCATGGGAGATGATACTCCAGTAGCAGTAGCAGGAGAAGGGAGAGTGGAACTCCACAATGGTAGTTTTGAGAATGTTTTACATGTTCCAAAGCTTTCTATGAATCTTCTCCTAGTTTACCAAATCGCTCATAAAGGTAAAAAGGTTGAATTTACATGAGATTGGGTTCAATAATTGACATGCATGACAATTCCATCGGTGTGGTGAGGAATTGGATCACACAAGTCCAAGGTTGTATAAATTCACTAAGTTTTCAGATGATGACTCCTCTATTCTACTTACACACATAAGGAGAGTACTTTTCACGCACCTCCAATGCAACATGAAGATACTCCTATGCTTCCATCAGTTTGCCCATCGGGGGATGATTCCATACACTTTCAGAGACATCGGGGATGATACAAACTAAACTTGAGGCGTTAGGAAACCTACGGGGATCCATAGGATTTGAGGAGGACTCGATCTCAGCATTAGAAGCCTTCTCATGTACTTTCAACTTTTAGACTTACTGATGCCATGAATTGCTCTATGGTTCAATCTACTAATCCACATAACAACAATAGGGTTGTGGGAAATCCAATATGGCAAGAAGCCATGCAGAAAGAGTATGATTCCTCTCAGACCAAACTTGGAATATGGTTCCACTTCCGCCAGAAAGGAATATTTTCATGTAGATGGGTCCACAGGATCAAAAGGTACAAGGCCCGACAGGTTTCCAAAGAGTTCATCCTTATCCATAAAGATTTCTACATCTTCGAAGACTTTCAATGAAGCGAAGTTTCATACTTTCTTGGGGATGGGTAACTACTGATTAGAAGAACACGATTAATCTAGTAGGCATTATTTTCTTCTTTGATACATTGTTATCTTTTGGGGATTTTTGTTCCCATTGGTTTCCCTCTTTCCTCGGTTTTATTGATGTTCATTAGTTGCATTGTAAATGAGTACCTAAATGGCCTAGTAGCCGGGACTCATTTTACTCCATATTGATGTTAGGAGGTGTTGGAGAAATTTCTATTTCGACACACTAGTTCAGTTGGGAGTTAATTGAATAGTTCTATTTTTAGACTTTCTATTTTTACCATCACTATTATGCATGCATGCCATTCCTAAGAGGAAAGCTAAGCATGATTGATTTTCATAATTATGGAATGCTTTACCCTATATATGAGTGTATTCCTCATTCATTGTATCATAATGATCATGATCTATGTATCAATAATCAACTCATTGGAGTAGTGTGATCTCTTTTCTCATTCTTCCCATATTTAGATCTCTCTTCTTTTCTTGATAAGCTTTGTTTTTTACTTGCTTTGGCTAGATTTCCTGTGTAGGTTTCCATGAAATGCCCGTAATGTACCCAAGGTTGAGCCCCTGGTGAATTGTAATGATGTTTTATGGGTTGGTGAGACAGTGTTTATAGGCTGGGATGATTGTATGTGTTTATTGAAGATTTTGGAGAGCCTAGATCTTTGAAGATTCGGGGATCGATTTTGTATATGTAATTACTCATATCATTAATATAAAATTTCATCATTGCGTGTAGACCAACCATGAAGAAAGAGTGATGGGGGACTAAGATCCACCCCAGGGTAGGGAGAGGAAAGGGGTTGAGAGGCTGGAAAAATGGGCTAAGATTGAGGGATTAATGATGTTTATGGGTTGGTGAGACAAGTGTTTATAAGCTGGGATGATTATGTGTTTATTAGGCTGGAGAGCCTAGATGCTGAAGGTCAGGGATCCTGATTTTCTATATGTAAATACCACATCATTAATAAAATCTCATCATTGCGTGTAGACCAACCATGAAGAAAGAGTGATGGGGGACTAAGATCCACCAGGTAGGGAAAGGGAAAGGGGGTTATGAGGCTAGGAAAAATGGGCTAAGATTAAGGGATTAACCCAAGGGAATATTATAATGTATTTCCTAAAATGCTAAGGTTTGGGAATTAAAACTTGTTATCCTAAGTTCCTTTGGGGAGAGGAATAGACTCCAAGTGGGGAGGAACAATCTCCTAGGAGGGACATGTGTCAACCTAGGCACATGCAAATTTATGTGGGAAAATCCGTTGTGGTGGGTGGTTCATTCACCATTCATTCCATCTCTCCTCACGCGTTCACTGACCATGATGGACTTGCTCTCCTTCACACACGCACTCAGATACATAACATGCATGCAATAGCCAATTCCTCCATTGTTTTACTTCTGCAAGCTTTAAAACCTATAAACCTATGAAGCTAACCCGTTTTTCCTATGAAGCATTGTATAATTGCACTGTTCCTGAACCATACCATACCCTTAGATGTTTGTTGTTGCTACCTGCATTTTCCTTGGACTGGTGTGACTTGTTGTCATTACCGGAGCCTTACTGATTTTACTACTGTATTACTGTTTGAATTGGAGTTGGATAGAAGAGGAAGGTTGTTAGGCCTGTGAGAAACTCTCTCCAGGTGAGAGAGTTTGTTGGGGAAGTGATTCCTCCTGGAGGGAGTCTAACAACAACTACAGAGCTCTGAGAATTCCTGATCGGACCTGTTGCTGAATCCTTGTATGGGAAGTGGATCAACCAATGGACTGTTGGTCAGTGAAGGTGTATATTCCCAGGGTGGGACAAAAATATGGGGAATGAGATTCTGTGAGTGATGGGCGTAAGTAGGCTCCTAGGAGGGAATCCTTTCTATTTCATTGTGAAACTTTCCATAGTCTCAGCCTAGCCTAGGATTCCCTTTGCCTTGGGTGGATTTTAGTCCCAGCTCAGGGGTGACCCACTGCTGATAGCTTGGAGCAACGTGGTCTAAGGCTGGGAGGTTTATGGAAGGTCTACATGTAGTCGGTGGTTCTTCATAAAAATATAAGTACCATCTCTATCTTGATTTTATGTTGTGTAATCTGTGCATGTCATGATAAGTTATATTATTGATTGTATAAACTGTTTATAGCAGATTGCTGTGATTTTTGCATTTAATTGTGTATATATAGAATTCATATTATATGTTTAAGCATATATATGTATGATGTTCTGCAAAGAGTTCTGTGTGCCATAGACCAACAGGTCTACGAATGGGTATGGACAGTTGATTAACAAAACAAAGCAGATTTTTGGTAGCATGCTCGACCCTGGGATGGCTGGGTATGTTACAATCTTGTATCGTTAGTAGATTGATAAGTTTTTTTTGTATTTACAAAAAGAGGCAATGACCCGTCATGTAATGCTGGGGCCGTTACACCAAGACCTTACTCAACTTGACCATATCACCCATTCCTTCATATATGACTCAACGAGACATTTAGATATGCTAGGATAAGGCTTAAATGAACCCATTTTTTACTTATGAAAATACCCTAACAAAACTTAGACAAAGCAAAAAATGAAAAAAAAGGGTGACTTCCAGTACATTTCATGTGCTAACAGAAAGATTATATTTTTTTATGGAAATTTCTTTTGGATCTAAGGCCCCATAGCCTCATAAAAACAATGATGACCTATACCATGGAAATTGATGGTAACCACAAGTAGAAACAAACATTGCATGCATAGCCCATGTGTAATTACACAAGGGAATAGATT
>SNQJ01S0058884.1:54956-71650 GCA_010110895.2 Picea sitchensis | reverse complement strand
CAAATAAGAGAGAAATTATGCATGTAGAGGAAGGATATTGTCACAATGTAAACATATGTACACTCTATAATGCATTAGTTATTTATATAAGTACAAAATAAGTGATTGTCTTTCACCAAATGAAAAATTGAAGAGTGATCATCTTTGACAGAGTCTCATGGGGCTACAACCAAAATATCCATATTCAAGTGGATGATCAAGTGCAACCAAGGCCCCTATGAATTATATACAATGGGATAGGAAAAATAAAGTGAAAAGAATAAATTGCAATTATAATACATAACCTAACTAAAATCCACTAGAAACTTAGGGACTAAGTCTCATCAATGAATAGAGAGACAAGAAGTCTCACTATTAAACAAGGATCAAATTAAATAACAACCAAAGAATTAAGTAAGCTTAGTTGGGCCAAAAGAGAATAACCCATTCAAATAATGGTAAAAACATAAATATATATAATAGGTTATATTAACAATTCTTCAAATACTTTAAATGAAAACTACGGCAAATGGAAACCTACGTTGACCAAGTAAATGAACAAGAAACATCTCTCCTAAAGACCACAAAAATGGCAATCTCATGTAGACGTGTTTTAAATTGTATACCCAAATGTTTGAGATTTACCAAAGAGTTCTCCAATACTATCATAAGTACCAGAAAACACATTGAAACTTCTGAAACTATATTTATGGAGAAATTCAGGGCTAGTATAAATGAGTTTCTTTACGAGTTGTTTAAGCAATCCTTATATTTCTTGCATCCTCCCGATATAAAATCCTATATATAGAACATTACAAAACAAACTATATACATAGCCAATTAACAAAAAAGAATATCAAGCTTATTCATATACAGATTAATAAAAGAAACATTACACTTATCTCAAGACAACACACCATAGATCCTATAGTAAACTAGATGGCGCCTACTCTCTGATATCTACTGTAATATTTTGACCAAAGTGCTCATGCAAAATAGGTCATTCCTAGAATCCTAATAATCACACACTTCTAACTCGATCCTATCATATATGTAACCAAAATTTCACCAAAATATGTATATCTTTAACAACTAGATTATAATTTAGGAAGTAATAACAAGGCCAAGTTCATAAAGAAAAATAAGAGAATATCATTCATTTTGGACAAGATTGATAAGAGAATAGGTTTGTCTTTGATTATTGCCCAGTTCATCGCTCTATTTAGCAATTATTGTGTTCATATGTTAAAATCCCTTCACCCATATCAACTACAATACGAATGGGAACTAAGTTTTTAAGGGTTTTTTCCTATTCAACCAATCAAAAAAGGTTTCGCTCAAGGTATGAAGTATCTCATTGATAAATATATCTCCAAACATCTCCTTGGTTAAAATATATTAAGTATTGTGGAGCGATTGAACCGCTAGGGTTCCTCTCGCACCCTTGAGTACAGGCTACGGCCATCTGCTGCCATGAGAGCGCCTGGGGGTGGGGAGTGTTAGTTTTAGGGTAAATTTGCAAAACAATAGTCTCTTTTAAATTTCAATGATTAAAACAACTAGATCTGTAGCTCAATCAGAGATAGAACACATAGAAAGTAGATCTATGAAAGAGAGAAGCAACTTAAGAGAAAAACTCAGATCACATATGAATATAACTCAGATCTAAAGATAGTACTTTAATCTAATGTAGCAATGAACAGATCTGAAATATAACAATAGATCTATATGACTAAACACAGATTTCAGATCTAATAATTCTGGTAATAGGAGCCATTGAACCGCTAGGGTTCCTCTCGCACCCTTGAGTACAGGTTACCTACCATCCTACGCCATGAGAGCTACTGGGGTGGAGCAAGTTAGTTTTAGGGTAAATTTGCAAACAATAGTCTTTTAAATTTCAATGATTAAACAACTAGATCTGTAGCTCAATCAAAGATAGGCCACGTAGAAAGTAGATCTATGAAAGAGAGAAGCAACTTAAGAGAAAAACTCATATCACATATGAATATAACTCAGATCTAAAGATAGTATTTTAATCTAATGTAGCAATGAACGATCTGAAATATAACAATAGATCTATATGACTAAACACAGATTTCAGATCTAATAATTTTGCCTAATCATTTCACAATATATCTATCTTTAGATATACACAATGCATACTAGTTTAAACAGTTTTGAAGCAGAATCAAATCCAAATGAGTAAGGCACATACCTGATACAACAACCTACCTCCAAGAGTACGCAGAATCCACAATAGGTATAAACTCATTAGTATGCTTTAGACAAAGGTCTTCGGCCATGGATCAAATATGGATCTCTATGCCAAAGATCAAGGAACTTTCTTGCCACCAAGCAATAAAGGCTGTGGATAAAACACAAACTCTAACCATGTAACAAATGCTCAAACCTCACATGAAACCCTTTCCTAAGAGGTTGAAAATTGGACCGTGTGATAAACCTCTTTATCTTGGCATTGAACGATGTGTTCCAGTAGTTTCAAAGAACCACAAAAATGCCCTTAGCAAGAGGGCCTGACAACAAATAAAAATTTTCACATAGCGCATAGAGAAGAGGCACCAAAACCCTTTTAGATTTGTTCACTCTGATGTAATGAACTCTGGGTTTGCTCTCAAAGAAAAAGCACACCGCTTCATTAATCAACCTCAATGCCCTAACTAGCAAGCACAAAGGAGACTACACCTTCACCGCAAAGAACATTAAAGAGGGTCGACCGCACTTCCATTTCCATAAGCTCAAGGAAGGTCGACTCAGCACACAATAAATGTGGAAGGAAGAGGCCGGAAGGTCACCCTAAGACAAAGAGGCAGCTTGAAATCACCCACCTATTGCCGTGTAAACATCCACGCCAGAAAAGGAGGCGGCGTGTTAGGAGGCATCCACGCTAATCCAAGAGGCAGTTCCACGTGAACAAATAAGGAGGCCGGCAGACTAGAAGAGATCACACTAGGATGATAGATGAGTAGAAGGTGAGGGGGGGTTTATTATATAGTGTTTAGGTTAGGCCCTAGGGTAAGGGTGAGTTTAAGTTAAATTAAAAATCACATGTTTAAATTGAAATTTGGGAACATGTGATAAATAATATTTAAAATCTCTAACCTAAATTTACCCCTAATAAACAAACAAAACCCCAAACCAACTCTAAAACAAGGTAAAGGAGGGTTTGCAAGGTGGCATTACTCATTCCTTCATCACATGGTGAACCTATTACTTTATCATCACCGTATGGGATCATCCCTTCAGGCTGCGTCCTTCTTCAAGGAAGGTCATAACCACTCTAAGTACTTGATAGGAGAATCAAGTAGCCCCGTGGATCTCTTTTCCTCTCGGGTCTTATCCACTAAGGTCGAGACCATGATCAACTCCATGTCGTATGCATAAGTACCTGGATCTTTCCGTATTCTAGGCTTATCTAGGGGGTTTTAACCCGCTTTGGTCATAGATCATTAATCAACCCACGCCATATGCATGGGTACCTTGGAAATTTCCAGGGGCCCCAGGCTTATCTAGGGTCTTTAACCGCTAGTCATAGACCAAGAACCTCATTCGTATACTGGGGGCCCTCGCATGGGTCTTTTGCCATGGCACTAAATGTTTGGTCCCGCACTGGGCAATTCCCCGTGAGGTAAGTCTGGGGCTCCTAGACTTATCTAGGGTCTTAGCCATCCCTCCGGAGAATGGCTCTTGCACCTGCAATAACTTAAACAAGGAGTTTCCCCCGTCCGATCTCTGTTGAATCTACCTTCAACGGGCTCATTGCCCAACAACGGAAGAATACGAAGGTCCCATCGATCTCGAAGTTCATCAAAAATCTCATGTCATTCCTTCGAATAGATCTCCGGCGAAGAACCGAAATATCCCTAAATTGCCGGCAAGGGTTATCGATAGTTCATGTGGCCTTTTAAATTGCTATCATCCTTCTACACACTCTGCAAACGGAGCTAAGTCCTGGCCACTTAGTGTGTCCTTCTGACAAAGTCAGCGCCATCCGCTGCTATGAGAGACTGGGGTGGGGAGTCGCTTCCCCATCCGACTGCTGAATCTTCAATGTTCTCTCATTGCCCAACAAGGGGAAGAAGACTGAGGTCCCATCGATCCCGGGGATTCATCAAAAATCTCGGCGCCATTCCTAAAACAGATCTCCAAAGAACCACCGGAAATCGGCCTCTAGTTTTGGTCGAAAAGGCTGGTCGACGCTCATGGCCTTTGGGCCTGACTCTACCACACTCCCTGCAAAACGGATCGAAACGCTTCAATTTAGGTTGGTAAAACGCGAGTCGAAGTCCCCGCTCCACTTTGTGTGTCCTTGGAGGCAATGCCTAGGTTCAAAGTCCACGCTGGCTCTTTTGACTTGAACCTCTTCCGCCTAGGCTAACTCCTAGGAAGCTAAGGGGGTAGACCCTAGCTACTAGATGAGATTAATATTTAATGTTCCAGGAGTTGGTTTCAATTAGTTAAAAGGTCAGAATCGAAATTTAAGATGTCAATCAAGAAATGCAAGATGCAACTATCTAAGTATGAGAGTCGACCTTTTCCTAGGGCAAATCCAAGACTAGTGCCTAAGATTAAGCAATAACTATGTTAGGAAAGTTCAAGTATAAAGATAAGTTGGCTAAAAGTATTACAATAAGACGTGATACAATTAGATACAAAAGAATAAATCAGATATACGATTAAGACTAGAGATACAAGATATATAATATACTCACAAGTTTGCTCACATGTGCGGGAATTAAAGATACATAAGATAAAGAGATCAACACATGAAGCCAAGCATACTCACAATAGATAGAATTCTATTTGACTGCTTATCAATGGCATAAAATATACTATTCACTCAAGACCCAATCAAGAGAATGCTCCCAGGTGGATGCGCACTTGAAGGGGACTACCATTAAGATAAAGATGAAAGCTTTGAAAAGTAAAGTGCTCCAGATGAAGAGATATAACCACTTTAAGCGACAATTCCACAACACATAATTTAACTTGCAAATGAATGTAAAAAGAGAGACAACGAGATCAATGAACTTGCAAGTGTGTAACTATATTGCTTGGTGTTGTAGGCTGAAAAATGAATTAAGTGATTAGGCGTGAGATTAATTTTAGCCCTATCTAGATGTCAACCCAAACTCTCCTCCTCCTATTACCAAGTGGTTGCCGGATGCTCAATAAGTGAGGCAAACAAACCCACACCCTAGCTCCACAGGTCAAACCCTAAGGCCAAGCATTCGAAAATCTCCGGTTTCTCCTCAAAACCCCGCTTAAATGAAGATGGCAAGTTAAGGTGTCCTATTTAGTCTAATTAATGAATTTTAGATCCATGAGCTAAATATTGTGAAGTGTGATTGAGTGCTTGTAGGTTGCTTGCCCAACAAAGTTGCCAAAGTATTGAAAATTGAAATAAGTGAAGGGTTAGTCGGCCCTTAACAATGAAGTTGCCAAACCAGTTCTTAAATGTTGCATTGGTAAAGTGAAGTATGAGAACTGAAAGTAACTTCAAGGAATTCGTAAAAGTGCTTCAGATTAAGCCCCAAGACATTGATACTTGCACAATGCATGTATTACAAGATGAAAACTTAAGAAATCTCTTGCATGTAAAGCGTTATCGTGAACTGAAATAAGTTAATTAAATCACAGCTTACGTGTGTGAAGGATAAATGACTTCAAGGGTTTCATTAGGAAATTCTGGTTATCTCTTTGAGATTCATACACCTCCGTTATTATTTCTATATTGTTTCACCTTTTCTCATTTTCATTTCGTGAAGTAATGCGGCTTAGATAGGTCACCAAAGTCTTTAAATTTTCTGGTTCTTTAGTGCACGAAATCTTTGCCTAAAACAAAGATTTCATAACATCTTCCTCGAAAGTGTTGTACTAAATCAGCAAGCAATAGCCGCTGATTTTGCGCATTCTCGCCAAGACAAGTACAAGATACCTACTAACTTCATGCAATAACAACACACCTCAAGCAACTCTTCCTTATGCGGCTAAACACTTATCTTTTTCTTTCTATATTCTAAATCACTGTAAAGCAAGTCCAAAGGAGTTGGACCCAAGTGGTTTGCATTCTTCCCTTTCTGTCTTATTTTCGTAAGCTCTAGATTAGATCTCTTTCGCTTATTTTTCATGCTTAGTTTAGCTAGATTAGTTGTGGTTTTACATGCATGCTTACTTAAAATAATTTAGAGTAGATCTCATAACATATGCTAGTTTAGAGCCCGTGGAGGCATCGTGATATTTTGCTTTCAGCTTATCTTGCATGCAGTCTTTAAATTTCGTAAACATATCACACACATGCATGCGCTAATCGGATAATTAACTTTTCGGTTCTGTCATCTACTTTACATGCAAACAACTATTTATTAATTCTTCTATCTTATGTACATATTATACGCAAGTATCAATATCTTGGCGGGCTTCAATCAACCTTACAATCCGCCTCATATACTTCACTTCACTCAATATAACATTTAAGAACCTCGCTTGGCAACTTCATTATTAGTTATTTCAGCCTTCACATATTTTCAATTTCAATACTTTGGCAACTTTGTTTTCGAGCAAGCCACAAGCACTCAATCACACTTCACAATATTTAGCTCATAGATCTAAAATTCACTAATTAGACTCAACAGGACACCATAACTCACCATCTCGCCATTTAAAATCGGGTTTTGAGGAAAGCCACTGAAATTTTCCGGAGTAATTTCTACCTTTGTGGTTTGACCCTGCAAAGCTAGGGTAGGCCCCATTGCCTCACTTCTTGAGCATCCAACAACCACTTGGTAATCTGGGAGGAGAGTTTGGGTTGACATCTAGATAGGCTAAAATTAATCTCACACCTCATCACTTAATTTAATCTTCAAACCACAACATCAGCAATACACACCTTGCAAAGTTCAATCGATCTCAATTTGTCTTCATTTTACATTCATTTGCAAGTTAAATTATATGTTGTGGAATTATAGCCATGGTTATATTTTTTTTCATCTGGAGCACTTTACTTCAAAGCTTTCATCTATTTTCTTCATTTATCTTGTGGTGTGATCCAATCAAGAGAATGCCTCAAGAAGTGCGCATCCACCTAGAGGCATTCTCTTGATTGGTCTTGAGTGCTTTGCGTACCTTTTCCATTGATAAGCAAAATTCAATTGAGCTTCCATTTGTTGTGAGCATGCTTGGTCATGTGTTGATCTCTCTTTATTCATGTATCTTTAATTCTCGCATGTGAGCAAATCAGAGTATATTTCATATTTTGTATCTAGTCTTAGTCTGTATATTTGATTTATTCTTTGTATCTAATTGTATCCGTCTTACTGTAATACTTTGTAACTTATCTTGTAAATCTAACTTCTTCTCAACATAGTTGACCCCTTCGCCAATCTTAGGCACTAGTCTTAGTTGCCCTCTAGAGAAAAGGTCCCAATTTTCATACTTAGATAGTTGCATCTGCATTTGTTGATTGACATCATAAGCTAGATTCCCCTTAACCTTAATCAATTAAAAACAACCTAGAACATTAAATATTAATCTCATCTAGTAACTAGGGTCTACCCCTTACTTCCTAGGAGCTAGCTTTAGATTCAAGAGGTTCAAGCCGTTACGGACTTTGGAACTCAAGATTGTGTTCGAGGATTACCACTCAAGTATGACTTAGCCTAATGCCAGGTATAAGGACGCAATGTGGCTCAAATAAAAATCCACATATGATTAGGATCCAGCCAGAATCCAGAGGCCCTAACTTAATAATAGCGCGATTCAAGTAAGTGTAAACTCTAAAGAGGCTTCTTCATATTTGAGTTCATAACCAAGGAAGATCAGGATCTAGTATTCAGAAGTGGCCCATACTTCATGGGAACCCAGGGATTATACCTCAACAGATGGAACCCGGACTTCGATATGTCAGTAAACGTCCCCAAAGGAGTTCCAGTTTGGGTCCGCCTGCACAACCTTCCGGTTCATTGCTGGAATCTTCCCTCCCTTCAAAAGATAGGAAATGGGTTCGGTCACTTCATTGACAAAGCTGATAATAAATCTCAATATACCTGTGCAAGGATCTGCGTAGAAGTAGATCTAGAAGCTGGCCTCCCAGAAGCTGTAAAACTGAAGGTTGGATCCTGGCAACACTACCAAAAGCTTGACTACGAACAAATCTCGTTCAAGTGCAGACACTGCCATGAGCATGGCCACTTTCAGAGGCACTGCCCTAAGGCCCAACCTCCGGACCAAGAGGCTTTAGAAGGCTGGCAAAGAGTCAAAAAGGGCAAGGCAGCCCCGAAATCAACTGAGAAAAACAATGCAGGCCCTTCGGAAGCCCCCCAAAAAGAAACCTCAGATAAAGAGAAGCCAAATGAGAGCTCTACGTTAGATCCAACCTCCGAGAATGCAGAGGATCAAGAAGAGGCAACCGCCCAAGAGAAGGAAATAAAAGAACCTGAGAAAGATACCAGCAAAACCTCCTCAGAGGACGACACAAAAGAAAAAGAAGGAGAAGAAGGGCACATCAGTCTTGGCTCAGATTCAGAAGGAGACTCCGAAGAAGAAGGCACTGAATCAAGCAGCTCCCAAGTCACCCCAGTCAAATCCCCCAAGGGGCCAAAATCAAAGAAAAAAAAAAAGAGAGGAGCAAGCCTACTAGGACGTGCTCCAAGGCTCTCAGAAGACCATCAAAGGAATGATAATCACCAGGACCACAAGGAAACAAAGTCAGGCTCCAAAGGGAGCCACAACCCCCCAAGCTAATAAATAATGAAATATGTCTCCTGGAACTGCAAAGGGATAGGAAGCAATCTGAAAGAAGAAGCCCTGAAATACATCGTGAGATTTTGTTCGCCCGAAATCCTTCTCATCCAGGAGACAAAGTTGGAGGAATTTATTCTCCTTCATGCAAGTAAATCTTTTTGGAAAAAAGGCCACGAAATAGCTATCAACGCAAGAGGTGCATCATGAGGGATAGCCACCTTCTGGGACAATGCCATCTTTGACCTAATCACCGAGGAAAGAAACATGCACTGGCTCTACACCCAACTTCTCCACAAAGACTCCGGTCTTCAAGTAAGTCTGTTCAATATTTACGTCCCGACTTTGTTTTCTGAAAAAAGATCCTGTTGGGACTCTCTAAAGTCCTTTATTAGCATGAAAAACCCAGAAAATATCATTATTGCAGGTGATCTCAATGTAACCTTGGTAGCAACAGAGAAAAAAGGGGGCTTCCCGGTCAGAGACCCAGCCCGAGAATGGGTTGAGGAAATTATCCTCGACTGGGATCTGGAAGACATAAAACCCACCCAAGGAAAATTCACCTGGACCAATAAAAGATTGGGTCCAGGGAATATTGTTGCCCGCCTTGACAGATTCCTCGTCCAGTCCTCATTTCTAGCCCTTGGGCTGTTAGCCTCCTCTAAAATTCTCCCAAATTACATCTCAGACCATAAGCCCATTATTCTGGAGCTCTCCCTTGAAAATAACCTCGGACCTATCCCTTTCAGATTCAGCCCCCTTTTGATTCAGCAGGAGGGTTTCCAGGAGATTGTTGCCACGACCTAGAATAGGCAAATCCAAGGTTCTCCTTTCTTCGTTTGGGAAGAAAAACTTAGAGGTCTCAAAAAAGACCTTAAAACCTGGGCTAAATCTCTAAAGTCCCCCTTCTCTTCAAGAAAAGAAGCGCAGGATTCTCTTGAGATCCACCAAATGGCAATGGAGATCAAGGCTGTGACCCAAGCTCTGGTTAAAAAAGAAACGGATCTTCAAAAAAACCTTCATAGAGCTTGCAAGGCGCAGGAAGAACTCTAGAGACTAAAATCCAGAATCCTGAAAGCCGATGACAAGAACACAAGCTACTTCCATAAGCAAGCCGAGGCTCGGAAGAAATTCAAAGCAGTAAAAGATATTCAGTATCAAGGCAACCTGATAAAAGACTTCAAAGGAATAAAGAAAGTTGCCCACTCGTTCTACAAAGACCTCTTCACTGCTCTGGACGAAAACCCACTTGATGGTTTCTCCTACCCGCTCACCCTCATCCCTCAACTTGTCCACGATTCGGATAATCAGAAGTTGACTGCACCTATCAGCTTGAACGAACTCCAAAAAGCCTTAAATCATATGGACGCAGACAAGGCCCCTAGTCCGAATGGCTTCACAGCAAGGTTCTACTTGACCTGTTGGTCAACCATTCAAAAAGACCTAAAAATGGTCAGAAAGTCTCAAAGTTGTAGCAAGCTTGGAGGCAACACCAACTCATCCTTCCTCGCCCTGCTCCCGAAAGAAAAAGGGGCCTCAAACTTCAGCAGATTCCGTCCCATCTCCCTGTGCAACACCAGCTACAAAATAGTCACCAAAATCATCGCCAACCGGCTAAAGAAGCTGCTACCCTCCATCATTCCTGAGAGCCAAGGTGGCTTCATAAAAGGGCGTCAGATCCTGGACAATATAGTGCTGGTCCAAGAAGCCATTCATTCTAGCTGTCACCAAAAAGAAAAAGGCATGGTCATTAAGCTGGACTTGGCCAATGCCTTCGACAGAGTGAGGCACGATTTCTTGTTCAAAGTTATGGAGAAATTTGGCTTCTCCAAAAGCTTCATAAATTGGGTAAAACCCTGTATAGCCTCCCCCCTGGATTTCTCCTCTAGTCAACGGGCGATCCACGAACTTCTTTCAAGCCTCGAGAGGCCTAAGGCAAGACTGCCCTTTGTCCCATCTCCTCTATGCTTTTCAAGCTTCAGTGCTCAGTTTTCAATTGGATCATTGCCAGCAAACCCGCCCCTCTCCGACCTCAGGATGGTTCAAAATGTAAAGGATATAAACCACACTCAGTTTGTCGATGACACCTTACTCCTAGGGGGAGAAAGTCTCATCTCCGCTAGCCACTTCAAAAGAGAGCTGGACATTTACAAAGACGTTTCTGGCAGCAAGAGAAACACCCAGAAAAGCAAGATCTATGGGTGGAACTGCCCAACATGGGAGATGGCAGAAATTGCCCGCCTGCTAGAAATGGAAGGATCCCTAACCTGGGATTCGTTCAAGTACCTTGGCATTCCGATCTTCAAATCTGCCCCAAAAGTTGCTCATTGGATGCCTCTTGTGGACAAATTAAAGACCAGAATTCAAGCTTGGGGAGCAAACTGGTTAAATATTGCAGGGAAGGTAGTCCTGCTCAAGTCTGTCCTTACTAGCATCCCCATTTATCATAACTCTATTCTTTTAGCCCCTAAAGCCTTCATCAACAAAGTGGACGCTATGCTAAGAAGATTTTTGTGGGAAGGAGGAAGGCAAAACGAGAGGAAGCTCCATTTAGTAAACTGGAACAAGATTAAAAAACCAATTCCGGAAGGTGGCCTCCAAATTCGGGATATCGCTACTCAAAATCTGGCAATGGGTTCCAAGCTTCTCTAGAACTTAGTTTCTGGGAAAAACTCTTGGAGCAAGCAAGTGCTTTGGAAGAAATACTTCCAAGGGCAACACAAAAGATGCCTGGACCAACCTCCAAGATCCCAAAGAGGCTTGCCTATCTTCACTCTATGCCTCAGAGCCCTTGAGCACTTCAAGACAAAGTTGCATTGGATCCCTGGCAATGGGAAAAACATAAGAATTTGGGAGGATTCGATCCTCGGTGACCCGTTGGCCAATCGAAAGAGCTATGTAACATAAAAACTTGGCTTCAGAACAAAAACCTGCACACATTATGGGACATATCTAGCTGGGCAAATGATTCAGAAAGAAGTTGGGACAACTGGAACCTTGGAGACTACCCAGAAATCCTGGAAGTTGAAGTTAGAAATTTGATAGAGTTACTTCATGGGAAGTCCCCTCTAAAATCCCACGCAAAGGACAGAAGAGGATGGGGCTCCTCCTCAGGCAAATACTCTGCAGCAGAAGGATATTTCTCCATTCAAGCTACTCTGCATGTTCCCTCAAACCCCACCCAATGGAAGTTTATATGGTCCTTCCCCTCCATTCCAAAAATAAACTTCTACTCTTGGACCCTTGCTCATAACAGTGCCCTCACCAACGACAATATTAGAAGGAGGGGCTTTCAGGGCCCCTCAAGATACCACTGTGCTTAGCGGATGAAGAAACCACCGATCATTTGCTATTAAATTGCCCCTTCTCTACAGAAGTTTGGAAAGAAGTTCTCTGTCTAGGACCGGATAGATTCGCTCTGCCTACTACAATCCCGAACCTGCTTCATTCTTGGGCCTCCAGATCTCCCTTCTGCTTTGCCAAAAAAGACCTTCTCTGGATGTTTATTCTAATCTTTGGTTGAAAGGCCTGATCCCCATCCCGAAGCTCAATGCCCCTCCCATCCCTCATGCCACTGCTAATTGGGAAATTCGTCTGGGAGAGAAAGACTTTTTTAAGTGGAGGTCGACCTTGGGGGATCACTGTCTTTTCTTTGATGGTGCCTCAAAAGGTAATCCCGGAGCTGCCAGTGGTGGAGGAGTGTTGCTGAGCCCTGAGGGCCTTATTGATCTAAACTATGCCTGGGGGCTTGGCCATGAATCCAACAATAGAGCATAGGCCCTTGCGCTCTGGCAAGGGCTCAAGCTGGCCATAATCAATAACATCCACTCCATCGTGGTCTTTGGGGACTCCCGGCTCATTGCTCAGGCATTGGTTTCAAAAAGGAAACCGTCCAATATTCTGCTCTCCACCATCATCAACAAGATCAATCTCCTCCTCCCCAACTTCAATAAAATCAATTTCTACCACATCTTAAGGAATCTAAACTCTATGGCAGATCATGAAGCCAACAGAGGCACGCTCTTGAGAAAGAGCTCCCTATCAGTCGATGGGACAGAAACCAGCTGTTTCATTCCATAATCCCTGATAGCGACCTGTTGGTCAAAAATAATTGTGCATTGGGATCTAGTCGCACCAAAGAATCTCCTCCCCCGGAGGATCTCAAAGAGCGTCCTTTTAAGATCCGACGCCTGCTCAAGCACAAAGAATCCTTAAAGGCATCGAGTACTCTCTGGACTTTTAGGCACTTCTGTCAGAACTCTCAGGAACCCCGTGACTCCACCAACAAGTTGGGCATCTACATATTCAGGAATCCATTCCATCCTTCAGCTCATGCAGCCTTATTCATCGAGAACCTCTTAAGGAATATCGACTCTCTGATTCCTCCTAGGATGGCCTCCCTAGCCTCAAAAGCTCCAATCTCGGTCCATCGGTTGAGGAGCGTCTCCAAGAGCTCCATTCAGAAATGGAGAAGCTTAAGGCTCAAGTTCGTGACCAAGCCAGAATCATGCTAGCCATAGACAGCTCGGACGAGAAAAATTGGGACCGCCTCAACCAGGAACTCTTCAAGCTCCGGGAGGACTTCAATGAAACCAAAGAGGCCGGCGAAGAATTCACTGAAGCCACGAATGGGCAGTTTAAAGATGCGACCAATGTGCACGAAAACTTCGGAAACTGTCTATGCATTCTGGAAAATACTGTAAAGAGGCTCGCTGGGGAATTCCCCAAGAAACCACTGGCGTGAATGAGGTTTTTTCAATTGTTTGATGGCCTTATGCCTGGCTTTGACTACTCTGTATTGTCTCCCTGAGCTTCTGTCAGCGCTTTAGGCGCTTGTTTTCTGAATAGTGCTCTTCTCATCGAGCTCTGTCTCCTTTGTACTAAAAGCACCCGGCAACTGTTTTGTCGGTTTCTATTTCAATCCATAACCGTTACTGTATATATATATATATATATTAAGTAATCACAAATCCCACCATCTTTCACATTCTCTCTCACTTGATGCAATAAACATTCGACAATAAAGGATAATTTTAAGGTTCCAATTCTATTAATTCTATTGTGAGTGTGGAAATTTTGACATATATTTTTTATTCATTATATATCTACAATAACAATTATATATCTACTTTAACAATCAGGGAAAAATTAAAAAAGTTTTCAAATATATTGTTATCTAAAACAAATTCAATTTCTTGTAGAAAGATTGAAGTAAATCTTCTATTTCAAATTTGCAAATTTATTGACAAAAATTTTGTAAGAGAAGCTAATTTACAAGTATTTTCTAAAACAAAATTGTGAGAAATAAATTAGAAAGTGAAATTGGAACTTGGTGGTCTACGCATTCTTTCTTATGTAAGGTTATTCCTCTCATGTTCACAATATTGCAACAATTGGTCTTACCTAGTAAAGAACGACCAAAGAGTTAAGTAAGCTTAGTTAGGAATATTCTTTTTAATGAGGAATATCTTACCCTTTCCTACAAGCTAGAAGGTGGGGTTGCCTGGTGACATGATAAAAAAAAGGTCATCTATGGTACCAAGCTAGTACCAAATTCATTGGAAAATTTAACACAATATATATCATTATATGCAGTTTGGCTCAAGGAAGCCAAGAAAATATAAAACCCTTTTTCCATGATATGCCTACCTTCCTCATACGACGAGTTTTTAATGGTTTAGGCTAGCCATTACAAAGATTAAAATAAGATGAGTATTTTTAAGGTTATGAACTTCAATGTTAAGGAAGGGTGAAGAGAAGGCCAACCATGATAGCCGGAGTATTAGGGCAATTAAAGGGAAGATGGAACCTAAACCCCAACAAAACCAAAGAAATAATAATATAGTGTTGAAATAGATTGCAAATTAGATCAATAACAAGAACACAATGACTTATCAAAGGTAATTACCAAGAACATTAAGTTAGAAGTTACAAAACTAGGTGGAAGGAAGTAGAGTATAGGCTTAATCAATTGTAGAGGAGTAGAGGTTGATCCTTTATAGTAACTGCATGTCAAAGTAATGAGAAGAAATGTAGAGTTGAAAAAGAAAGTCATAGTGACTACGAAGAAAAATTAGGAGAGGGAGAGGGACTAAAATCATTGCTACCTTGAAAATGAAGATGATGGCAAGCAAATATGTGATATGATAGCTACCCATGATACAGATTCTCCAAAAGTAAAATCCAATTCTAGGAAACAGTGAAACTAGTGATGATGCTATATGTGAACTAGAACAATGTAAAAATGGCATAGTGATCTACAACATATTCTAGAGTTAAAGAAATGGTATAAAGCACCTTGAGCTAAAGTCAAAGGTGAAAACACTTAACACTACATCCCATTTTAGAAAACAACGAAGTTAAGGCTATATGTGAGCTAGAACAATAAAAAAATGGCTTAGCCATCTACAACATAATCTAGAATTAAAGAAAGAGTATAAACACCTTGAGCTAGAATCAAAGGTGAAAACAATTAAAACTTACTCACCTTGACTTTTACATGAGATATGCCAAAAATAAATGGTGGTAGCTCCATAAAGGTGAAATCAAGCAATAAAGAAACCTCAAAGGCTGTGGTGAGGAGAAGAAAGTGTTGAAGATAATGGGAAAAAGGTTGCCACTACAAGTTGTTAAAAGGGTGTTATAACTATACAACAATAAAAAGGAAAACACTCTCCACAGTTTAAGTTTCCACATTTAGTCATAATGAGGTTTTGGACATTTCAAAACCTCATACACAATTTTTGTCCAGAAAATTTTCTAGCATAAAGATAATATAGACAAACCCGTCTCTTGCATCAAATCCAAAAACTAGAAGCCTAAACATGACCTAACCCCTTTCACACTTCAATATGTTTGACAAACATTCCAATAACTCTAATTGCTTATCTATCCTATTTTGGCTCCAACATGAACTTTATGTTCGTAGCTTATATGTGCTAAATGATTTCTAGCTAACATTGATGACAAGCCAATCCCCACTCTATATGAGTTGGACCTAAAAGCCACCCAAAGAGCTAAGAAGTTCCTCTTAATAGAAATATAAAGAAAGGTAAAGAAGGCACCAACATTGCTTCATACCTATTCCTACTAGTCAGCTCATGCAATAATATTGAGAAATTATGAATTCTCAATGTGTAGACATTTGGATTTTCATGGGAATAAGATAAGGTATCCCATCCCCACTATAATATGAATGTAAAATAGAAAATTATCAAGTTCATTTTGGCATCTTAAGATCAGCCTCTCTTACACATATGAAGAAAGAAATGTTTTTATGTATCATAATGTAGTATTTAACATTTAACAATTTAATTTGAATTATGTGTTTTTTCAATAGTAATTGTAAGAACAGTTAGTATTTGGACAAAGTCATAAGCTCTAAATTTTGAGACAAATATGAATAACATATTTGCATATGAAAACATCTACTCTCTTTGTAAAATTCTTTCTAAACAATTATTGTTGTATTTTGGTTATTACATTTAAGTTTGAGTAAATCATAGTTTTGCTTTTAAATTTGACTAAGAAAAGGAAATGGTATAATAATTTACATGAAATAGAATGCTATAAAATAATGCTCTAAAATAATTTGCCATAGGCTAAAGCTTCTAAGAAATAACAATTTTTTGTGGGGACGAAATCTAATGAGAAATTCTTAGATTCGTAGATTTGAGTGATTATTTCTATATAATCCTAGTGTCCCAGGGTTTTTCATCGTGCCATTTATGCATTCAAAAATGGATTTTGAACCACAAAAAATAGTGATTAGTAAGAAAAACCATTTCGTAGTACAACTAAACAATACCAAATAATATCCCCGGATGGGGTGTTAGTGGACTCCAGGTGGCAGAGAACAGGAAGGGATGCGTTGCAGACCCATGCGCGGGCACGTGATCGCCCCGTGCCGCAGGGCTCAACCGTCCCGGGAAATGAAAGCGTTTAAATGGAGTTGA
>SNQJ01S0058884.1:36264-50174 GCA_010110895.2 Picea sitchensis | reverse complement strand
ATGATAACTTTATTAAAAAAAAAAAAAATTATTTTTTTAATGTAATTTTGTATATTATAATTTGATTTAAATAATATATCCAATTATAATAAGTTTTCTCAAAAAACATTAATCAATCATACTAAAGATAAACAAACCTATTTCATTAACTAATTGTATTTATTTATTTAATTAAATAACATACTAAATTAATTAAGATTTTTCCAATAAAAAATATATTAATTAATCAAAACAAATATCAACACACTTATTTCATTAACCTATTTCATGAACTAATTATAATTAATTAATTAATTAAACAACACACTAAGTTAAATAAAGTTATCTCATTAAAAAATACATTAATTAGTCAAAACAAATATCAACACACGTATTTCATTAACCAATGGTACTTATCTAATTAGTAAAACTTATATTTTTAAAACATTAGCTTAGATTTGTGTGTTAATTTTTTCTTATAAGAATAGATATAGTCTTCTATATCCTTAAAAGTTTAGGAATCCATGTTTCTCTATACTATACTATGTATGGTCTTTAAGGTGTATTATGTACAAGTATGTTACAATGTCACCATCACAAACTAATATCAATTATATTATTTATATTATCATATAAAAGTTATAATATATATACTATGTATGATATTTAAGGTGTATTATGCACAAGTATGTTACAATGTCACCATCACAAGCTAATATCAATTATATTATCACATCAAAGTTATAATATATATACATGTGTACAAATCATGTATAAATCTGCTACAAATTGAAAGCACTCAAAATTATGTTTATCTTACTTGAGTTTCTTTGTATCATGATCATTAATACTTATTACTTTAGACCTTATTGTTATTCCTTGATTGTTTGTTATGCGTGGAATTGAATTACTTTAGACCTTATTGTTATTCCTTGATTGTTTGTTATGCGTGGAATTGATTGAGAGTACTTTGATTCCTTTGTCACAATGTATTATCACTATAGGTAATAATGAGTTCATTTTGGGTATTTGAAGGCATGATCCATAAACATAAGATTACAACTTATACATCTCACTAACATAAATCCTTTATAGAAATGAAATATAATCTATGTTTTCTATATGATGCAAAGTTCTCTATCTTTATAATTAATTCAAGGCTTCTATTCTAAATTTAACTTTCACACACACAACTCACTCTCTATGCATGAATGGCTATAGCCAACCTCTATATAGCAATGTGTGTTGGGTATGTGTTATATTATTTGCATGTGTGTGTGGGGGCGTGTCAGTTTCAACAACTGCGTCTAATAACCTCAACTTCCTTTGCCCTTTGTGTCGTGTGTGTCGGGCGCATTCATGGGGGGGTCCCAGGGGTCCAGGATTGGCCTTCCCTGGTTATGCGCAGCGTTCGGCTCCAGGCGGTAGCCCAGAGCCATCAAGTTTCGGGGCAGCGCCCAAAAAAAAAAAATGACGGTTTTTTGCTATTTTTAGTGGTTTTCTAAATTAATCTCGGATTAAGGGATTAGGGTTTTGGTAGCTACAGAATACCTAAAAATTGTATATATTGTATTGTGAATGATGAAATTAATACAATGAAGAGTTGAAAGGTGCGGCACCAAGGAAGGTTGGTTTTCTCCTGTTATGGGTTTCTAGCATAAATCTCTATGTATTGTGTGTATGAGCCATTGATTAATTTTTGTTTTGCTTAAGAATCTGTATGCATTGCTTTACTTCACAGGCTTAAAACTTACAATGTCAACTAACAATAAATCTTTATTGTATGAAATTCAACCCAGTCTCAATCAAAATGTTGTCAACAATTGTCTTCACTCTTTAGATTTACAATGAGAGGGTCATTCCAATACAATCACGGGTAAGAACATACCATGGCCATTCATTGCCAATCCTTGACAATGAAGTATATCATTTCAGATGAAGATGCCAATCCACCAACAAATATAATATGTCACTCCGTCAATGAATAAATAACATGAACACTTTGTTGAAGGTAACACTCCCATCATTGATGCAAATACACACACGCACATTCAAAATTCAAAATGCAAAGCAATTCATTCTTGTAATTGCTTTCATACTTAGATTAACACACACATGATATACCATACATTTGGCAGAATTGGTAGCAAAGTAATGACACTCCTTTGTGCAGTCTTTATCACATGGAATTTGATGCAAAGTGTTCTCTACATTTTTTCTAACATCCCTAATTTTAATCCCCACAAATTATAATGTAATGGTGTAAATGTGATTAGGTCGATGAACCAATATGTTTTGGGATGAAGAGCCTGTGTTGATTAATATGGTCGTGGGCCAACAATATAATATGTAAGCATTGTATTGTTGTTTTTAATAAATAAAATGTGTTGTCAGTTGCAAAGGGGACATAGACAAAGATGGGGGTTGAGTAATCCACAAGAGAGGAGGGGTCTAGAAAAAAGGGGGGTTTTATCCATGAGTTTAATTCTCAAATCATTTTCCTGATTTTAATGCTTTGAGTGAACCTTTTGTCTTCCCTTGAGTGTGGAAGAGCTTGATCATTTAATATATGTAAGAGGGTGGGTTTAATCAGCCACATCCCATAGTTATTGAGAGATGAGTTGAAGTATAACCAACTTGGGGAAAAGTGTGGGTCAAGAAAACAACAGTAAAAAGGAAGAAAAATTGGTATGGGGGGGAGACAGTAATTTAGACAGTCGTGTTTTCAGCATGAGAGCAATCAGACAACAAAGAAATAGGAGCGTTGGAGCTAGAGCAACAATGCAAGGTGAATTCATGAGTGTCATGGAGCTTAAAGATTGAAGAACTAAGTTGTCAAGCCTAAAGAGTGAAATCCTATGTGGGAATTTCACTGTAGAATAATCGGGTTGTCAGGCTTGAAGAGTGAACTCCTGTGGGAGTTTCACTACAATGACAAGTTATTGTTGTTGTTTCTTGATAGTTTTCCTAGTGGTGGGCTCCCTTGAGTTTCCCACTAGTGATATTCCTAGTTACTTGCACTAGAGAGACCCTGGTAAACAAATGGGACACCCGATGGACTGAGATAAATGAAAGGGGTACATTCCTTGGGTTGGGTAGGTCGAGGGGAAGAGAGTTGGTGGAAAATTAGGATAGTTGTAGGAGAATGATAGTGGGTTGTGGATGTTTCTTAGACGTGAGTGGACTGTGAGAGATCACCCTCTTTTGTGGATGTAACAAACATAAATAATAATAATAATAATTTAATTAGACAAAATAATCAAGAGTAACGTACCTCTTCATCAAGAGGCACATACCTCTTCACTCATGACCAGTCAATGCTATAGGTAAACCGTTACAAGGGTGAATGTAACATCATCTTATTTTTATCAATCAATTTATATATATTCAAAATAACTATGTCTACACATAAATAACAAACTTATTGTTACAGTGGTATCAGAGAAAATCTTTGGCAATTGTGGGTATCTACACCAACCATCGATTTGTGCTAATCATACAACCATTTATGCCTATGTTTGTACCTGTAACTACTGCAAACTTGTCGTCCATACACCCACCCTCATCTAGTCGCTTTCATACATGCATTGTCCCCTTCCATCGTACCCTGTCTCCTGCCATAATCCAGACTTGTTCCATACCTGTTCCTGTCGTCATACATCTGACCTGTCATTCGATCTATTCCCACCGTCGTACGATTTCGTCGTTGTCATTCGTACATTTCACGGATTTGTTGTCGTTGTTCCACCTTGTCCGTTGTTTTGACTGATCTGTACGATCCATTGGTTAATTAATTTCCCTCACGAATTTTCAAAACGAATCGTACCTCTTCCTTAAGTCATTAATTTTTTTGTATATAAAGTTATTTTATTTTAAATAAAGGTATTTTATTTATTTTAATAAAGTCATTTTATTTATTTTAAATAAAGTCACTTTATTTATTTTAAATACAGTTACTTTTAAAAGGTTACTTATTTTAATAAAATTACATTATTATAAAGTAATTTATATTATAATAAGACCTTATCATTGAATCCTTTCTCGGGGAATTATTTTAAAAATTAAATATGGAAGGAAGCAGGAAAAAGAACGAGGAGACACATGAAGAAATTAACCGTAAAAACGAAATCAACAACATTAAATATCATCTCGGTAAAGTCAAGAAGAGTCAGGAGGAATTCGATGAATTACAAATGCATTTATGTAAAAATTTAATTGCATATTGTGTTGTGTTGGTTATGAGACCATAACCTTGTAAAGTCAGGAGACATACTCATGTTGTAGCATTGAATGCAAACATAATTAGCCATGTGTGAGACGATGTTGGGGTTAGATATGGAAGGGTTATACCATTGTATGAGTGCTTAGTAGTCTTCCCTTGTACAATCGATGTTTAGACTACAACCTCTTTGTCGACACTGAGTAGCACTAAGGAATTATATTCTTAGTGTTATGTATGGTTTGAAGAGTAAGGCATCCAAATGATCAAGTATTAATTGGGAAGATTTTGTATGATGTGTCGAAGTGTTGGATAGACCTTTCAACTCACCATGGTGGAATACATGACATGGATGTGTGGTATTCTGAAAATCAATGCAGGGACACATTGTGTAGATGTGTCCATGGGCATTGACACGTTATTTTATTTATTGGTAATGTTTGATTGCATTATAGCTTGGTATGCTAGATAATGCATATACAAAGAATGATGGTTGCATTCCATTTAATATGTTTAACAACAATAAATGATTGAATTGTTAGTATGCACAATTTTGGCTCTCTTTGTGAGCTATTGTAATTATGCAAAGAATTAATAATGTGCATGAATATTGACAGTTGTTTGGTTGTGTGAAAGTTGAGAAAATTGTAGTAAAATGGTCTTGGATATGGAAATGGTGAAAGCTCGTGAAGAAGACTAATGTTTGTTGCTACAAGAGTCAAACAATTTATGAGTAGAAATCTCATGCTTGGGAAATTTTGTTTTCTTGTATAAAACATATTTGAAATTTAATGATTAAAAATTGTTATGATGATGTCTCATATTGGATGTATGCATATGATGTAGATGAGACGACTGCCACATGTTACAGATTGCTAGTGGAAGTATAGCAGTAAGTTGGTGCTCACCTTGGAAAATGATTCACCCGATGAACTACATAACAATGAAAGGGATGAAAGAGTCTGAAGGATGGTATAGCAAGGACATAGAATTATAGAAGAGAATAAGAGAAGAGAAGATTAAAGTCCAGTGGATATGTTAGTAGCTATTCAAAGTTGTTGAAGACTGAAGAAGCAAGTTGTCAGTCTTGCAGAAGAATCAGGTTGTCAGGCTTGAAGAGTGAACTCCCATGTGAGTTGCATCACCAGAACAAGCTTATTGCTGTTTTGTTTCCTGGTAGTTTTCCTAGCAATGAGTTCCTTGGTCTCCCCAATAGTGAGATTCTCGGTCACCTATGCTCGAGACCTTGATAAAAATGATGCAGCTTGATGGACTAATAACAATGAAGGGGTCACATTAGGAATGATACAACTCGATGGACCAAGTTGTCAAGCCTGAAGAGTGTACTCATGTGGGAGTTGCACTACAATGGAAAGTTAATACTATTTTTTCTTAGTAGTTTTCCTAACACTGAGCTCCCTTGAGTTTCCCAGTAGTGAGATTCATGGTTAATTATGCCATAGAAACCCTCAGAAATGAATGTGACTCCCAATGGACTTAGAGCAGTGAAGGGGTACATTCCTTGGGTTAGGAAAGTCGAGGGGAAGAGAGATGGTGGAAAACCGGGATAGTTGTAGGATAATACTAGTGGGTTGTTGGAATTTTTGAGTTGTGAGTGGACAATGAGAGATCACCCTCTTTTGTGGATTCCTAGCCTCAGCTTGGGGGTGACTTGTTGTTGAGATTTGGAACATCAAGTCTATGGTTGGGTGGAATGTTCATTCCAAGTAGCTGGTTGCACAATTGTTCTAAAAAGATTAGTGTTTATATGTTTTATGAGTTATATTATGAGTTTAATTTTATTGTGGATTAGCTATGTGGTGAGACTGATTTATATGTTGGTGTAATGATTTAATAGTTTCATTCATGTGTTATTTCATCATGTTGTAGATGCATTTAGATAATGGTTAATCTATATGATTAATTAGATGGTAAGCTACACAAATCTGTGTAGAAGAAACTGTCATTTTTAAGTGTATTCCACAATTAATGGACCTCAACTAAGTTGGGGTATGTTACATTTTGAATAGAGGTCACCATGTTGGAATTAAAAACAACAAAAACTCAAATCAAATTTTATAGGAATGTGAATCACTAAAGGTGTAAACTCTTGTGCTACATAATAATAATGAATCAATTTGAATTCTAGGGGAAATCCAATGACTACCAAACAATTAAAAACCAAAACAAGAGTGTGTATGGACCTGTTTGATGCCCATGGCCTGCATAGGGATAAAGTTGGATAAATACAAGGAGATTAAATTAGTAATTGGGCTGGAAATGGAATAGCGACTATGTTACCATAGTCGTTGATCTCTTGGACATAATAGATGGACAATTTAAAACTACTAGTTGTTGGGTTTCATTGTTGTGGGAAATTCCATTGAAGTGATTCTAATCCATAATTGATATCAATACGATTTTAGCTTAGGAGATCATGGCGAGTGTGAGGAATTGTCCCAATAAATACACAATTGTTTGGTATTAAAATAAAGAGAAAATCAATCTCAAACCACCCTTGTTGCTTACATAGTCACCAAAACCACAAATTGAATAGATAAATCTAAAAAAACATTTTGCTTGTTATATGCTAATTATTATAGCAAATATTAGGATGCTTATTTGTTGCGATTGAAAATAAAAAAGTAGTGATTATGTATTGTATGTGTAAACTTAACAACAATGCCACATTATCTATGGAGTAGACCAATACCAAAACCAAGCAAAAAATGAGGTGTCATAGAATTAAAGCAAGCACACAATAATAAAATCACAATAAACATAGATTTTACCGTAAAAACCCAAACAAGAGAACGAGCTACGAATGGTTTCTCAATCTTTATTTCAACAATTGCAAGGTTCCAATGCAACTCATGGCTCTCAAGGCTAGTCCACAATTTACATAGACAATCCTCTTCGGCCTCCCCTCCTTACAAGAAAAAAATACCCTTTGTGATTCAATTTCCAAGTAGATATAGGAGAAGATAGGCGTAATGGGAAGGCCAAGTGTCATTTTTATTTCTTTTCGCATTCCCCCTGATCTCTTCTCTCCTATTTTTCTTTTTCCTCATTTACTTGTTTCTCTTCTTCTTTTCTTGCATTTATTTTCTTTGATTCTAACATTGTTCATTTCTTGCTTTGACTCTCAATTATTTGTCGACTTTGTGTGTACTAAGATTTTTATCAACCATTCATCTTTGTTGCAAGTCCATTTGAAATCAAGGCCATTAAAATTTTCCTAATATTTATGTGATTTAAGTGGATGGTTTAATTAATTATTTGAGAAAACTTGAATTAATTACAAATGTAATACTATTTTTAATATATGTTTATCACTATTATATATTAGTTTATTTAATTTCAACTAATATATTATTTATTTAGAAAAATTAAACAATTACAATTATTAAAAATTAATATTTATATATTGGCATGAAACAAGTATAAAATATTTATATTATAGTGAAAAATATAAATATAATTATTATAATCAAATTTATTTTGAACAAGGATAGTAGGTGCGGGGAGGATCATATCAGATCCCGAAGGAAAAATGGAAGCAACATTTGTTTGGGGCCTAAGAATACCCACAAACATTGAAAGCAAGGCTTCTGCTCTTCTTCAAGGACTCACCATCGCAAAGAAATCTAACATTCAATCATTGATCACCATCTGAGACTCAAGTGTCATTATAAATTTGATGGTTTCAAAATTATTTTTGGTAAACAACAAGCTCGACTTGATCTTAGCCTGAATCAACAAGGAGGTTTTCAACCTAAACATTATCTCATTTTTTCAGGTGTTGAGAGAATTCAATCCTCAAGTTGATTTGTTGGCTATCGAAGCCACACCACTTAACCAAGGAATTAAAAAAAATGGTTATCTCTTTCAACATATGATCCCCTAATCAACAATGGATTGTAAAATTAAGCCACATCTCATTCACATTTAGTAAAACATGTTTTTTCACCCCTCATATCAATTCTCAAGAGCAGGGAGAGGATTCAAAAGGAGATACACCCACCTCATTTGCATGTGGGAATTAAACCTTCTCTTGCCTATTGAACTCTTCACTATGGCTTCTTTGGGGAGAGGTGGGACAATGATGCAACCCAAATTTGGAGTTTTTAGCGGCACCTAGAGCATTCTCAAATATTTTGGAACTCAACAGGTAAGGGTTTCCTAGTTCATCTGGTCCATTTTTTGGAAATTCGATCAACATGTTACCATATTTGGGTTTTAAAAGTGATAATTTCCAAAGGGTGTTGGTTTTTGGAAAAATTTGTTGGGTCTTGGGTTTTATGAAGCACCTCCTTGTTCCTCTTCTCCTTTGTGGCACCCACTTAGGCTCTCTGAGTGCTCAGGATTTGTTCCTTAATGATCTGGTCTTTCAATTCTTGGGATATACTTCTTTGGGTTTAATTGGGACTGAATGTATTGGTAATATTAATCCAATCTTCAAAAATTTCTAGAGGTATAGTGCTTTGATTATACTACTGATAGGATTGTGTAGCAAAATAATTACCCTGGGTGTTGGAGATATCTTTAATTGGTTTGGATACATTTTAGCTCAACCACCCTATATTTTGGTTTTAGAAACATTAAACTACAAGGACCTTCAGGAGATTCATAGAGCTTTGCAAAGACATTATGAGTATATCCAATGCGATAGGTAATATATATTCCCTGTGACCTCTAAGTTTCCAAAAATGAAGACCATTGTATGACTTAGAATGCACCAATCATGATCTCTCGGTCCAACAACGATAGAAAATTGATGTTCTGGAAGAAGAGTGCAACCTGTTTAGGAACATGTTTATGAACCTTGGCAAAGAATCCCATTCCACAACCTCAAACTAGAGGATATCAATCAACTATGTACAAGAAGTCTTGAAGGAGGAGGAAACAGTCCATTAATTGAAAGATGGCATGGAAATTGACATCAAAATTCTCTCCCCTCTAATGTAGGTCAAGAGGAGGCTTTTTGTGGGGCCTTTTCTTCCAGGGATTCATAATTTAACACTAGTGTAATTTCTCTTATTCTAAAAGAATGATTTTATGTAATAAGGCTACTATTATGAATATATGAAAGGTTTGTTAAATTTCATGACAATAATTTAGTTTAATTTTTTTTTTTTATGCAATTTAAAATAATGCAATATAAATTTACATTTTCAAGTAACCTCATAAAATTCAATAATAACCTCATAAATTGATAGCATAAATTAACTTTATCCACAACACAAATTAAGGATTAGGATAGTAAAATACCTCTCCAAAATATTGTTTGAGTCCTTGATCCTTGAGTTGTCTATTGTCAACTACATGAAACCATATTTTTCCACCCAAGTAGCTAGGAACAAACTCGACAACTTCCTAGATTTAGGAAAAACTTGGGTTGTTTCCTCACCCTCCATGCCCAAAGCCCCAGAAATCAAAACCACAATATGTCCAGATCTCAGTCCAAATTACCCCAAAACATAATTTTGATAACATAGTATCTATGATTTTTCCACCAAAATGATTTCCAAAATCCCCCTTTTTTGCACCCCAAACTTCCCCCAAATCCTTCCCCTTATCCCCCTTTCATGGCCTTCCCTCGAAAGGTTCAACTCTTCCTCAAAATCCCCCTTCACTGACATATTTCTGTCAAGCTATCCTAACTTCATAAATATGAATTAATCCATACCAACTTTTAATAAATTCCACTTAATACATATCACTTCCATAAATATCATTAACTTTATTCAATCAATTAACTTAATAATTATAGTAAGATATTATACACCTATGTCAAACAAAAAAAATCCTTAATTTGATACATTATAAAAATACTAGTGTACATGTGCAATGTATGTAGGCATTGATGAGCCTCATTCTTTTCCATTTTAAAGGCTCATATTTGACACATTTTTCAACCACAAAAGGACTTAATGTTTTCTTTTGACCATATTTAATAGTGAGTCATGGGTATTTTGTATGTTGTTTAATGAATGTATGATTGAGGTGGATTTTTGTGTAAAATATAACTTTTGCAGTAATGTTTTTGGCAAAAGACATTTGTTCCAACTACCAGGTCGAACTGTAGGAGTCAAGGGTGCCAACCTCCTATAAACATGGGATTTTGTCTCCTCAAGTGAGCTTCCAGCCAAAGATCAAGGGAAATTGTCTATACCTACCCCCAAGAGCGCTCCATGTGCATTTATGACCACTTTTAATCAACAACGGTTTGAAAATACAAATGTAAAGGGATGAGATCCCTCATTTACTCATTTCTCTCCTTGATTTAGGAAGGGAGGTCGAACTCTCTATTTGTATATAGCCCTCTAGCATAGGAGAGAGATATATAGAACTTTGGAGAAGTATTGTGTGGATATTTTGTGAAGAATTGTACTGAGAACTTAGAGCTTTCTTGTTCCTGATGTATATGAAATAAATATGGTTTTTCCTTCAATCCATTAAATCTTCTTCTAGGTTCCTTGTGCTTCTTGGGTGGGGGGCCATCCAAGAGGGCTCAATGACCCTGTTACTATTTATGTAGTTTTCATGCATATTAGTTAGTGATAGATAATGTTTCATTCTTTGTTGAAGTTAGGTTTAGTTTTGCATGATCAATTTCAGTTTCTGTTAAGATTATGACTAACTAGCCAATTGCAGCAATATCCTGTAGAAATGTTCAATAACCTCTTACAGCACTCCTAGGTGCCTCCCAAGGCTAACAACCATACATTCACTTCATTTATTTATAGTTTAGATTTTTCCATGCTTTTAAATACTTTCACTACCTTTTTAGACTCCATTTTGCTTCCCGTAGGAGTTTCCTGTAGAAACCGTACAATTCCTGTAGAACTACATAGTTCTTGTAGAAATCTCTTGTAGGTATGTTTTAGCTTCATATTTTGATTTAGCTTGATCTTATTTTCCTGAAAGCATTAATAAACAATTAAAGGACATTTATATTGATATTGATCAAAGGATTAGTTTTCTTTGTTTATGAATTAGTGTAACTTTACTTCCATTTACAGTTTTTTTGTCATAGTTTAGAGATTTATTTCTATTACAGTTTTCTGTCATAGTTCAAATTGGATTCATCTTTTTGTTTCAGTATAAATTTTCTAATTTAGTACTCTTTAATGTAGTAAGATAAGTTATTTTCATGCAATCTAGATTAGTTGTACTTTTAGATTGGTGTGTTTCCTTCAATCAATTAGTTCAGAGCTGCTTTCTGTTACTTGATTTTCCTGCACATTTTCATCCTTTGATCAGTCTCAAACCTTTGCTACTGACAATTGCATACTGCACATACAATTCATAACACCTCTTAAGTTTTTACGAACCTCAGGTTGAAAAGTAAAGTAGGAGACCAAGGGTACAATAAATCATTATTGTTATTCCTGGGATTATCAGGCATAGTTGGTGCATACATAGCTCGTGCATGTACGAATGACAACAATAACCACATCTAATGCAATTTCATGTATGCTTTCAACCCATTCTATAGTGCAAAACCACATAATGAAATAAATCAATGATTAACATAATTAGCAGAAATCAACCAGTCACAAAAGTTTAACAAGAATGAAACATTTGCCTAGATAATTGTAATCCAGTCAAGCATTTAATATAAAAGAACAAGGCATAAGTAAGGCACTACGGTTATAATATTAAAACCAAACAACACTCTCAATTACTCCTAACACCCTGCCTCCCTAACCTACTTCCATCTTCGAGATCTCGTCCCTCCTTTGTTGGATTATATTATAGCATCAACTATATTGACCTAACTTCAAATAAAACCTATAGAGGAAAGTGTCAACTACCTTGACCAAACTTCCCAAACAGTCAATTGGCAGTCGCCATCACATGTCTAGGGGAGCGTGACTTAACATTGTTCTTCCACGACTCCATGTTTCAGAGGATATACAGTGGAAAATGCCTCCATCCCTCTTGATAAAACTAGGGTCAACACACTATCATGGGCCATACTACAACACTATGTTTTGGGAATTTTGTCATCGAATATCTAGTTTTAGGCAGCCGTGGCACCTGAAAAATCGTCACTTGCCAAAATATCATAGCAATGTATTTAAGGCCATATATATTAACATAAAAATGATTCCTATCATATTTTTTCTCATTTGATGTCCAAGACATCGACCACTTACGATCATACTTCTCTGGATAGTACATAGCCCATTCAATCTGCAGGTTAGTTTATAACACAAACTCATGCATAACCATATGTTATTAACATGTGATTGCATTTAAAACATATCATTAAACCTGGTATTCACGTACTAAGATATTTCAATTAAAATTTTCATGCTTGAAGTATATCACATAACATCCATCATTAATAATATAATGATAACCATTCATAATATTTACGTACACATAGGTCCACATGTCCAAAATTTGATGTGTCAATGTTAATAATATTCCACAGATAATAAACAAATGCAAATACAATTAGGCCATAAGTAATTATAGTTGCCTAGGTCAAAACATGGAATTACACTTCAACCCTCATGTCTTTCACTAATTTCCCATATTTTCCAAAGTAATTAGAATACGAGGTGTATTTTTAAAAACGTTTATTGTTAAGATCAACTAGGATGTAATATTTATAGACATTCACAAGCTTCTTTATGTGGCTCAGGAAATCCACCAATTTTGTATGAAAACTCTATATCAATACTTTTTGTATGCTTTGTTGTTTTCTTCTACTACAACACACTTAATGTAATATTTTCTAGTTTCAGTTATATATATATATATATATATATATACCTTTTCAACCTTTTCTTATTTATCTTTTTCATGGATATCTTGGATATATTTAATGGTCCAAAATGTATGTTATCTCTTCGAAAACATAAGTTCAAATTTGAAGGGAGATAATGTATATACAAATACATTCTTAAATATAAAATATACACAATACTAATAATTATTGGAAAATAAATCAATATATTGAAATAAAAAAAGTAATCACCTAGATGGGGTGTCAATAGGCAGGGCCTGGGATGCACATGCATTGCGTCAGGATGCCACCCCACCATGCATCCTAGCTCCTTCAAGGGGAGCACGACCAGAGAGGGTTCAAATGTGTGGTATGGTAAATGGTATGTGATTAGTGGGGTACGACACCCCCCTTCCTAATCTTTGAAATAATGATTTTAATGGAATTCAAACCTGAGTTATATAGTGTGAATACGAAATGAATTGTGATAAGGAGGTGGGAATTAAATGGTAGTAGTACATATATGCAGGGGGGAGATCATATTCTGGTAGGGGGAGTTTCGGGTGATCCCGATATGATGGGAATGTTGAAAGGTGACAATCTATCTCCTCAAATGATTAGGTATGAGGTGTTGAATTGTCTAAATTTGCTCGGGAGCGTAGGATCACTTTGTCATGATAGTTCAGTTTGGCTTGCAAGAGGGAACCTAACATGATCTCTAGGTAACCCTTTTGACTCCTTTGTGCCTCTAGTTTGTTGGCATTGTGCTATGATGGTGGTTTGGGTTTCAGGAGGTGTTATGTTTATTAGTTCGAAGGAGTGGTTGGAATGTTGTTTTAATTTGAGGATAAGTCTATGGGATTTCTCTAGTAGGTTCACAACATTGGTAATTCCCTTGGGTTTTTGGGTGGCTTGTTCACATTTCAACCCCTATCTTTGGTTGTGTTTTCTCTCAGATGTCAATATGGC